>JAODAL010011886.1:0-97894 GCA_025379985.1 Phyllomedusa bahiana | reverse complement strand
TAAGGGTTTTCCAGCGTGGTCAAGACGGGGATAGGAATGGTCTGTGACTTTTTTTTCTGTGCTTTTAAAACCTAAGTTTTTGCCAAAAGATGAGCACTATCCATTTGACTGTTTGATGTTAATTTTCGCTTCTCCACCCTTGTTTGGGTGTAATAATGAAGGTTTTTTTGCTCTCCCATAGATTAATGGTAATCGCTCAAAAAATCGATGCCACTATCAAAAACCTTTTCGATAGGGGGCCAACATGACTTCGCTCGATCTCGATAGCCAACGCAATCGCTCAACACTAGTCACTAACAAAGAAATAAAACTCAGGTACCTCAGTAGGTCCCTTTTTATATAGCAAACACTATTCACTAGGGGCCCAATTTTCAAAAAAATACCACTTATATTGCCCAAGCGACATTTAAAAAACTAATTTTTGTGTTCTTAAAAAGGGATCGGGATAATTTGGAGGCCGGGCAGAGAAATGCAGTGAGGTTTAACACAGATAAACAAGGTTTATGCACTTTGGGGGGGAAAAACCTTTAAAATTTAAACATTTTAAACGGAAAAACACTGACATGGAAAGGATTGGAAATCCGGGTGGCAAAAACTTAATTGTAGCAGCCAGTGTCAGGCAGCAGCTGCCGGGGCAAATAGGGGAGAACATTATTCTCCCAATACAATCCGGTCAGACCCACAGGAAAATTGTGGACATTTTTGGGCACCCTGCACAGGAAAGACTTGTAGAGCTTGAACGGGTAAAAAGGCAGAAAACGAAATAATAAAGCTGGTGGACGCAAACCCAGAAAGATTAGAAAGTTTGGGGTTATTAATTTAGAGAAAAGACGGTTTCGGGGGACTAATAAAAGTAAAATATATCAAATTTCAGTATAGAGATTCTACCAAAATCTATTTTACCCAGGCTGTATCTAGAACGGGGGTCCTCTACACTTGAGGAAAAAGTTTTACTAAACATAGAAAGGGATTCTTTTCTGTAAGAGAGTGAGACTGTGGAACTTTTCTGCCAGAGAAACTTGTCAGGTGAATTCAATCAATATAAAAAAATTTTCCAGCAACACTAAATTTGGGTGTCAGTGAAGGATAATTTTAATCCCCGTAAACCCCAATTTCAACAGATTGACACACACCCTTTTTGTTGGTTCCCTTTTTTCAAATCACAATTTGGCATCATAAACGCGACACACTTTCCAAATTTTAATTCAAAATTTTCGGTCACATGGACCTTTTTCAAAAATGTCACTTAGCAGTTTTTTATAAGGGGACATAAAGAATGCAAAATGATGGTGTATGGCAGCAGTGTTATTTTAAATTGTGCTCTAAGGGAAAGGAATTTCGGTTGGACATGTGTGTATGGGGGGGTGTAGTGCAGCATTATGTATAGGGCTATCCTGAAAAGATTGGTTTTTTTTAGGTGGACAATGTTATGACGGGTTTGAGGGACAGGGTTTTTGTAGGTTTTAGGCTATCCCGAAAGATGGGTTTCCCGGTTTGGACATCTGTGTAAAGTGGGTAAAAAGCAGGGTTTTGTAGGCTACCTGAAGAGGTGGGTTTTTAGGTAGGACTTTAGTTGGTGGGGTAGGGGGACACGGGTTTTTTGAGGCTATCCTGAAAGAGGGTTTTCAGGGGGACAATGTGTGTACGGGCTGTTGGCAGCAGGGTTATTGTAGGTCCCTGAAGAGATGGGGTTTTCAGGTTGGACAGGGGTTTGGGGTGTAATGGAGGCGGGGATTATTGTAGGGGTAGGGCTTCCTGAAGATTGGGTTTTCAGTTGGAAGTGTTATGGTGGTGAGGGGGAGCAGGGTTATTTTGTAGGCATCCCTAAGAGGGGGGGTTTTTAGGTAGGACATGTGTGTATAGTGGTGTAGTGACAGCAGGGTTATTGTAGGTTGTAGGCTATCCTGAAGAGATGGGTTTCCAGGTTGGACATCTGTGTATGGCAGTGTAGTGGCAGCAGGGTTATTGTAGGCTGTAGGTGCAGCTGATTGCTTGGCATTACAATTGCATATAGATAAAACAATACATAAGGGTGCAAACGTGTGGTACACCATGCTGGTTTAAAGCCTCTTAGTGCCACCCATACCAACAGATTAGGCGGGCTGCCCAGCACTTCTGGGTATCCAACACAAAAAATTTAGTCACCCCTAGCTCCCCAGCACTGATGGGCAGATATAAAATGTCATACTGGAAAAATGTTAAATATGAGGTATTGGTTGGTACCGGGGCTCCAAATACGCAAGCTCGCAACCAGCGTCAACGGTCCTCATGTCTTGTGAGTCCCTACACTAATAATTTTCAAAAAAAACACACAAAAAATAGGACATTACTTACTTAAAAAACACCACCATTTTGGGCCCTGTTCACAGCTCAATGGCTGTACCAGACTGAGCCCAGGAGCAGGCATCTAGCCTTATATGCTCCTGGGAAAAAAAGCTGACCGGTGCAGCTGATTGCTGAATAACAACTCAAAGATCCCACAGCTAGGGAAACACCTACATGATACAGACTGTACATTAGCTTGGTACCTGTTCACACCAGCATGCAAAAAAGCCACAGTATAATGCATGGAGAGACTGCAAAAAAATGCAGAAATACCTATTGAACAACCACTCACACATCCTCAGGGCATGAGGGGGGTGGCTGCTGATATTACAATTGCATATAGATAAAGCAATACATAAGGGTGCAAATGTGTGGTGCACCATGCTGGTTTACAGCCTCTTAGTGCCGCCCATACTAACAGATAAGGCGGGCTGCCCAGCACTTCTGGGTATCCAACACAAAAAACATAGTCACCCCTAGCTCCCCAGCACTGAAGGGCAGATAAAAAATGTCATACTGGAAAAATGTTAAATATGAGGTATTGGTTGGTACCAAGGCCCCAAATACGCAAGCTCGCAACCGGCGTTAATGGTCCTCATGTCTTGCGAGTCCCTACACTAATAATTTACAGAAAAAACACACAAAAAATAGGAATATTGGCAGCAGGGTTATTGTAAGAGATGGGTTTTCAGGTTGCTTTAGAGGCTAGTGAAAGTAGAGGAAAGTGTGATGAGTTGGGGCAGCAAGTTCCAGTGTATGGGCGAAGCATGGGAGAAGTCCTGGAGTGTATAAATGGCCTCTAGAAAAGACATGGTGAAAGGTTGTTTCACTAAAACCCTCTTAAAAGACAAGGGCGCTCCCTCCATCTGGAGAAAAATACCCAGAAGAGGAAAGCCTTTTGTACCATAAGAACCATAACCATAAGTACCATAAGAACCATGAATCTGTAGAATAGCGGCCCCAGGAGCTGGTCACAGCAGTAACGGATGAGGGCTTCAATCAAGGCTTAGATAATTCCTTGCATCAAAAGAAAATAAACTCTTACGTAGACATAAAGAATTCTTGTTCAAATGACAGAGGACGCTTGGTTTATATGAATAAAGACAAGTAACAATTTAATTACGACCATGTATGAGTCCCTACTTTAAATCAGGAGTTAAATGTTTCCTCTTATGACATGTTGGTTCATGCCTTATGGGTATCAGAGTTCTGGATCAATGGGGGAAACAAAGTTTTAATATTATCTTTACCTCTCCCTTTCATCCACATTTTCTACTTTGTAAACATAATTTTTATTACATTTTACAATAACAAAAACATATAATAACTGTCCATTAGATGAGATACTACTCGGCACACAAAGAAATAATATAAGGCATCATTACTACAGATAAGAAGTACTAAGCAATGAAAGTACAGAATAGCACTAATGACATACTTTGGTATCATAATAATAAGAACGAAGCATGAAGCAAAAGAAGTCTCCATCTTCACTAAAGAAAAAAAAAATAATAATAAAAAAGTAACCCCCCCCCAAAAACAAAAAACAACACAGAACAGTGGTACCCATACGCAGTTATGTATAAGAGACATAATCACACCTATGTAATCAAGTAAGGTCTGGGATAAAAGGTGAAAACACATACTGTGCTGATACAATGCTGTGAGATCGTCACACGGCCCTCGTCCTCTAAAGCCCGAGGGAGAGAAATAGATAGAGGACAAATTCACCCCCAACTCTGACGCACAGTCACCAAGGGAGTATCCAGGGCGTGGTGCCAGGATATGGCTGAGGTAAAGCTCCCATGTTATGGGGTACAGACATCCAAAGCCCCCAGAGTGCCCGCTAGTCGAGAGGAGAGATACCAGGAGGTGTAGACAAAAGGCTGCATGATCTCCTTGATCTCCTGGGGGGTGTAAAAGTTACCTATGAACTCCTGCCATTTCTTGAAAAATTTAGAGCATTGGGTTTCCTTAGTCCTGATGATGTCGATTCTGTCCATTTCCAGATGATGTTTTACCACCTGGATCACTTCCTGCAATGTAGGGACAGTTGGTTCCAACCATTTGGCCAGGAGGCTTCTTTTCGCCGCTAATAAAAATATATGCAGAATTGGGTGGTTCCTAAAATGTTGTGGTAAATTATGGAACATGAGCTGTGTTGGCTCTAAAGTTAAATGACACCGAAGCTTAAGGTTCAGAGTTTGTATGACTGTCTCCCAGAACTTCATGGTTTCCACACAGGTCCATATACTATGGACAAAATCCGTGTGGGGGGTGCCACACTTAGGACAGGACGTCAAACGGTCTGGACAAGCTGGATCGGGGGGGATATTAAAGCCGTAAATTGCGGAATGGGCAATTCTAAAGAACGTGTCCCTCCACTTCTCATTAACTATATATTTATGGATATTTTCTACTTTGTTAAACTTCATGGATACATGTGTTTTGCCAATGATGCTAAGCAGGATATGATTACAAATAAGAGTATCTGAAGAGGTTGTCATGCTCGCAAATTCCTGCAATCAGGTGATCAGAGTGAGTGTCAGACCCCACCAGTCTAATGTGTTTAATGTAATGGCCAAATCATCAAGTCATTATGCATTTTAATACCACTCTTTGACTAAGTTTTTTTATTTTTTGCCACCCCCCCCCCCCCCACACACACACATACAAGGTCGTAATTAAATTGTTACATGCCTTTATTCATATAAACCAAGCGTCCTCTGACATGTCATTAACAACGTCTATTAGGTTGTATGAATGTATCCATGTGACACAGTTAGGGTATGTGTACACAGCTGACTTTGACACTGTTTTTGGAGCGTTTTCTCACCCAAAACAGCGTCCAAAAAACCTCCATAACACCTGCAGTTAATTTTCATTGATTCCTATGTAAAACAACGTTATAGTTCCCACACGACAATGTGTTACACATTTACCGCGCTTCATTGGACGCTGTTTTGGGCACTGAAAAAGAAGTGTCATGTTAATTCTTGAAGCATTCAATGCTGAAAATCCCCATAACAGTCAATGGAGACCTTCAAAATCTTGTCCAAAACCTTGGCGCAGTTTTAGACACATTTTTCGGTGCTGTTTTTCCCTGGTTATTAATTTTTATGGGCGTTTCAGAAAGAAAACAGTGTTGGAAAACCTTGTCCAAAACCTGATCAAAACCCCGTCTGAAGAGGTGCTTTTCAGATGAGGTTTTGACACTGATTTGGACGCTGAAAATTGAGAATCCAAATCAGCTGTGTAAATATACCCTCACAGTAGGGAAAGCCTTGGCCACCACAAAACATCTTCTCTGTGCAATGTTCGGGTGTCCCATAAATTTCCCAAACTCAGAGTAGAAGGGGAGGCCTTGTACAGACATGAGTATTGCTGTATTGTTTATATGCAGAAGTACCCAGACTAGTGGTCACCGGACGAAGGGAGGCAATTTTTATACAAACACTGTACTGAAATGATATTTAAAGAAACTGTAATTTTTTTAGGATGTGAAACAGGAGCAGAGATGGGAAAGTTCTGGACAAAATAGTGAGCTTCACAAATCCTGAGTATATGACGGTGTCTTTGAGAAGGTACAAAATATACAAGAGAAAAAGGCTATTTTTATATACATAAAAAGGTAATGGAACGATACTGAGAGTAAAACTGAACAACTGCTCACTGTCTATAATTATATTACATTGTAAAAAACAAAAAGAAACAGAGATGTGAATTATAAAGTAGTAGATGAACTAAATTCTGTCTTCTTGTGTTTGTATGTCAATCAATGCATCAGAGCAAGCCTTGCTCATCATAAAGTCAGTGGAGACTATACAACAAGCTCATAGGGATATGAGAATGGGTGGGCACATTCCAGAATGTCCAGAGGGAATTGAGTGATTTATACATCAGTGTTGGAAGAGAAGTATTCTATGGACTGTCATCCCCTGAACAGGTGATGAGTCAATTTTGCCTCAGAGCGGTGGATAGCTCTTCTGAACTGTGATTGGTTTTCAGTTCGTCAACTAACTTTAGAGAGTTCGGTCTCCATACATATTTTTTCTATTGTGTTAATCCAAGTCATCGTTGGTCTTCCTCTTTTTAATTTTTTTCTCCAATCTCTTTCTAACGACCTTCCCCTTCCAAAGTATGACGGTCTTATTCTTGTCTTCTGGGCCTTCAAAGTAATTTCAGGTTTCATCTCTTTCAGTACAGATTTGTTTGTTCTTCTAGCCGTCCATGGCACACATAGTACTCTTCTCTAGCACCATAATTCAAAGGAATCCATTTTCTTCCTGTCTTGTTTCCTTATTGTCCAAACTTCACACCCATTTAACATTATTGAAAATACCAAGTTGGATTTTCCATTGTGGATTCCTCACCACAATGATTAGCTTTTAACATGTATGGAAAGGAGAATTGAAAACTATTACCAAATACATTACTGTTTTGATTTTGCCTTTTTCAGCAGATAAGGGAGATTTTATCTACTACTAGTGTACACAAGTTTCTCTAGTTTACCAACCACCTCTCTCTGCTCTCAGTGCGCTAAGCTGCCATTCAGCCATGGTGAGTCACTCCCTGAGGAATCTCATCTCTAGCACTAAATTGCACAAGCTTGATATGGGTTGTGAGCCTGCACAATTTTTTCCCGAATGTAATTGTTTGCTCTAAATACAGTGGATCAGAAGGCGTCAGTATTTTGTGCTGGACACTTGAAATGTGCTGGGCAGCCCGTCCAAACGAATAGTATAATACTAGCAACCATCTTCCTCATGCATAGAAGGCGTGTGAGTGGTTGTCTTATCAGTATTTTTGCATTTCTGCAATCTCCCCATGTATAATATTGTGGCTTTTTTGCAGACTGGTGTGAACTGTTACTTATTCAATGTGCAGTTTTTTTATTACTCAGCATTCCTCCTAGTGGATGGGTGTGAGAGCTACTGCTCTTTAGCTCATTAGTTATTAGATTTCTCCCAAGTAGCACTCCTACTGGGTTCAGTCTATTGTCCAGCCATTGAGGACAAATCTCTGCATTTAATGATTCTGTCCAAGTCCTTCATGGCTGTTGAAGGTAGAGGAGATGATATCAGTGACTCTGCATCCGTGTTTTGGGTGAAGAAAGAAGTTGTCCATTTGGGCCACATTTGTATATATTTTAGGGCATTCTCTGTGGTAGATGCTACAGTGGTGTTTACAAGAATGTCTTTAATAGTTATTGATGGGTCCTAATATTCATCAAGATTAGAATGACTATAAAAGGTAAAATGAGAATGCTTGGACTGGGGGAAAATGTGTGCAAGTGGGTAGGCAACTGGCTCAGTGATAGAAAACAAAGGGTGGTAATTAACGGTACATACTCAGACTGGATCCCTGTTACTAGTGGGGACCACAGGGCTCAGTATTGGGCCCTATCCTCTTTAATATTTTTATTAATGATCTAAAACATGGATTTCACAGTAGAATATCGATCTTTGCAGATGATACTAAGCTCTGTAAAGTAATCAACACAATAGAGGATAATGTGTTATTACAAAGGGATCTGGATAAGTTGGAAGCCTGGGCAGAGAAATAGCAGATGAGGTTTAACACTGATAAATGCAAGGTTATGCACATGGGGAGGAAAAATCCATTACATGAATACATTTTTTTTTTATTTTTTAAACATATGTTTATTCGGTTTCTCAAGGACTTCACAATAAGTTGATTACAAAATATGAGCAATAGCATTGATGAGAGGTAAACATAATAAGGTATTAGCTGCAATAACAACCGTTGTTGATGCGAGCTTTAGGCCTTCAGAGTAGAAGGTCGCACGTCTTTAAAAGGACGATCGTAGCTCCACAGACAGTCCAAACTAGAAACTAATTTTCAAATTGTAAACATTGAAAGTATGCAAACAGACCTACAAGAAAAACAAACATCCACCACAAGCTCTCCAGCAAATGAGAAGGGGAGAAGAAGAAGAGAAAAAAACAACGTGACGACCGGGGGCGGGAGTGAGGAGGAGATAGGGGGGTTCACCACCACAGTGGGACAGGGGGCCCAGTTAGAGCATTGAAGGGTGTCTGTCAATTTATCCCAGAGACCAGTTTGTACTCTCCAAGAGACACAGGTAACTCCTCCAAGAGCTGTGAACGTTAATCACAGTTAACTTAGCATAGAGATTCACGGCGTGGACTGAGGTAGGTGTAACGTCCCAGGGATCCCGCCAAAGCGCCTTCAAGATACCATTTGGAAAATCTAAAAGGGAAGACCAAAGATTTAATATCTTCTGAGGACATGAAGGCTTCTATGTAGGGTTTCCAAGTGGTGAAAAATTTTTCAGTTAGAGTTAATTTAGCTGTTTCCACTTCCAGTCTTTCGAGGTCAAGATATGTTTTGGTCAGTCGCAGAACCTCACCTACTCCTGGTATGGAGGTCTCCAACCAGTTGTTTAGGATGCAACGCTTCGTCGCGAGGAGAAGGATATGCAGGAGTGTGTGGTATTTGCTCAGGCCAGTTAGGTCATGAAAGAGGCAGAAGGTAGGAGATAACGGGATGTCCAACTCCCATTTTAGGTTTAGGGTATCTCTCAGCTCTCCCCAGAATCTCTGTGAGTGGGAACATGACCATATCCCATGGATCAGGTCTGTCTTTGGTTGTGAGCATTTGGGGCAGGATAGTTTTCGATCGGGGGCAAGGGACTGTGGCGGGATATTAAATCCGTAAATTGCTCGATGCATGAAGCGGAAATAAGTTTCCCTCCATTTCTCACTGATCACGGCCTTGTTGATTTTATTCCAGCCTTCTAAGGCCACCTGTGAAATGTTCAGGTCCGGGAAATTCTCTTCCCAGTTTGTCAGTGATTTAGAGACTTTTTCAGGGATTTGTGGCTCTCTCAGTTTTGCGTATAGCAGAGAGAGGGTGTGTCGGCAGGTCTGGGGGCCTACTAAATCATCAAAGTCGTTCGAGGGGAATTCTTTAGTGAGATTAACTACTCTGGACCTTAAAAAGCTATTAACCTGAGCGAACGTAAGGAAGTGGGAGGTTGGGATACTGTATAAGTTTTGAAGTTCGGGTAATGAGTAGTAGCTGCATTTTTGAATGTTGAACAAGTGACCCACTGTGGCTATGCCCTTCTCCTTCCAAGCGCGGAGATGGGGATCACTCTCACTCTGTGAAAACTCTGGGTGACCAGATAGTGGCATGTGCTTGCTGAGATGAGCAGGGAGTTTAAACAGTTTACGGCTGATCTTCCAGGTAGTGATTGTGTCATGCATTAGGAGGCATGATCTAATGGTGTGAGGGATTTTGGCAAATTTGGTGTGTAAGAGAGCTGAGAGATCCCATGGGGAGGGGAGTGCTGACTCAAGCTCTGTATTGGAGTAGTAGGAGGCATTTTTTACCCAATCCAGCCAGTGTCTGAGATTACACGCTACGTTGTACAGTCGCACATCAGGAAGGTTTATGCCTCCCAATTTTCTAGGGAGCATAAGTTTCATGAGTGCTATTCTCGGTTTCTTTCCTGCCCAAATGAATCTTGAAAACCCCGCCTGCATGATTTTAACATCTGAATGTTTTAGCAGTAAGGGGATGGTTTGAAGGGGGTATAATAGTTTAGGGAAACTCATCATGCGGACGAGGTGGCATCGGGCTAATAGGGAAAGTGGTAATTTCGACCATCTGTCAAGCTCTCTAACAATTTTCAATATGAGAGGGGGGAAGTTGAGGGAGTATATAGTTTCCGGCGACTTCCCTATGGAGATTCCGAGGTATTTAATGGATTTATTGGTGATATTTATTGGGGTATCTAGGTGGTCCAGTTGGATTGGGTCCGGGTTAGGGGCGAGTCTTAACAGCTCTGTCTTTGTTTCATTAATTTTAAAGCCTGAGAAAGTCCTAAACACTCTTAGATGATGAAATAGATGTGGGAGGTCTCTCTCCGGGTGTTTGAGGAAAAAGATGATGTCATCAGCAAAAAGAGCTAGTTTCTGCTCAGATGATTTAACAGGGATTCCTTCAAAGATGGGAGAGGCGATGAGAAACCTGGCAAAAGGCTCGATCGCAAAATTGAAGAGGTAGGGAGATAGAGGGCAGCCCTGCCTAGTGCCGCGTTGCAGGGAGAAGGGGGTGGACAGAAAACCTGGGAGACTTATCTGGGCGACCGGATTACTATACAAGGTAGATAAGAAACTACGAAATGGTCCAGTGAGTCCAATTTTGTCCAGCACTAGGTCTAGCCATCCCCAGTCGACCGAATCAAAGGCCTTCTCAGTGTCAATTGTGACCAGGGCCGAGTGAGGGTAGTGTACTGGGGATTTCTTGACCACATCCAAGACAAGCTGAACTTGTCTAATGTTGGTTATCGCTGATCTTCCCTGGACAAATCCTACTTGGTGGGAGCCAATTAGTTTGGTCATTAGTGGAGCCAATCGGTCCGCAAGGATTTTGGAGAGCAACTTCAGGTCTTGATTGATAAGGGAAATCGGGCGGTATGAGGAGGCTAAGGTCGGGTCTTTTCCTGATTTTGGGATAATCTTGATGTAAGCTGTGTTCATTGGGGTAGGAATAAGTGAGCCAGACAGGTAGGAATTGAACAGAGATAGAAGTGTTGGAGTAATTTGGGTTTTCAAAGCCTTAAAAAATTCCCCAGTAAACCCGTCTGGACCTGGGGCTTTGTTTGCTTTCAGCTTTCCGATAGCTGACTCTATTTCGAGCTCAGAAACTGGGGACCCTAATAGTGAAACTTCTTCAGCTGTGAGATCAGGAAGTTTGATATTGGTAAGCCAGTCACGAGAGGCCTTTTTATCTAGATGCTCGTCAGCATAGAGTGTCTGGTAAAAGGAACGGAGGATGTTTGTCACCTCTCTACCATCCGACACCAAATTGCCATCCCGGTCTCGTAGCGAAGGAAGAGATGGGGGGGGGGATGGTGGCCCTTGGCGAATTTCGCTAACAATCTACCCGGTTTGCTGCCAAAACGAAATAGTTTAGCTTTCAACTTAGATTTGGAAAAAAGTTCCCTTTTCTCCAGCCAGTGTTCATACTCTCGCTTGGAATTCTGCCAAGTAGTTTTGTTCCCAGGGGAGGGGGAAGCCAAGAAAGCATCATAGGCCTCACGCAGAGCATTGCCGAAGCGGTTGATTTTGTCTAATATTTGCTTCTTAAACCTATAGACGTACTCTATCAACCGTCCCCTGAGAACCGCCTTGGCTGTGTCCCAGTAAAGCTGAGGAGTTTCTTGGTGCATTGCATTGTGAGAATGATATTCCATCCACCAGCCCTGTAGGGTCAATTGAAACTCCTCATCTTTTACTAGGAAGGAGGGAAAGCGCCAGATAAAATCCGTGCCCCTGGGAAGCGGTCCGCAACAGAGAGAGTGACTGGGTAATGGTCGGATATGAGTAAGTCACCGATCTGAGCCTCTCGCACTCGCGACAGAAGCCCCCTTGAGATAAATAAGTAATCGATCCGTGACCAGGTGTTATGGGGGTGGGAAAAAAAGGAGTACTCACGTCCCTCAGGGTTACGGATACGCCAAGCATCACAAACATCTAGGTTCTGAGCAAAGCTGGCTAGGTGGGATTTGCTGGACTGTTGGTGAGGTCTCGTGCCTGAGTTCCCCCTCATATCCCCCTGAGGGTGCATGGTGGAGTTGAAGTCACCACCCAGGATTTTGTTGTCAGTGGTGTCGCTCAAAATAACGGATTCTAGACCCTTGTAGAAGGTTGAACCTCTGGTATTTGGTCCATATACGTTATAGAGTGACCAAGATTCCTCTGCCAGGCGTAATGTAATGTTACTCCACCTCCCTTCACTATCATGTCTATGGTTAAGAATCTGGGCGCTGACATGCTTCCCTATAAGTGTAATCACTCCTGCTTTGTTCTCAAGCGTGGGAGACCCGAACACCTGGCCCACCCAAAGCCGTTTCATTCGTTCAAAGTCCTGTTCTGGTAACATGATTACATGTTAAACAGAAAAACGCTGGGGAAAAGTGCCTGGAGAAGGACTTGGGAATCCTGGTGGACAGTCAACTTAATTGTAGCAGCCAGTGTCAGGCAGCAGCTGCCAAGGCAAACAGGATTATGGGGTGTATTAAAAGGGACACACTAGTGCATCTCAAAACATTAGAATGTCATTAAAAATGAAAGGGTTCTCCAGGACTATCCTTTTTATTTGTTATAGGGCTCACAAATGTACTATATAAAACCTTGTAATTCATACTGTAATGAGTCTAACAATATATGGGTTTCTCTATTTTACTTAAATCATTAATATCAATTATCTTTTCAGCGATATTCTAATTTTTTTAGATGCACTGGTCAGACCACACATGGAATATTGTGTATAGTTTTGGGTACCGGCGCACAGGAAAGACATTGTAGAGCTTGAACAGGTACAAAGGTGGCAACAAGAATAATAAAAGGACTGGGTGGACTACAATACCCAGAAAGATGAGCAAGATTAGGGTTATTTAGTTTAGAGAAAAGATGGCTTCGGGGGGACATAATAAATATGTATAAATATATCAAAGGTCAATATAGAGATCTCTGCCAATATCTATTTATACCCAGGACTGTATTCAGAATAAGGGGGCATCATCTATGTCTAGAGGAAAGAAATTTTCTACATAAATACAGAAAGGGATTCTTTACTGTTAGAGCAGTGAGACTATGGAATTCTCTGCCAGAGGAAATTGTCATGGTGAATTCACTAACAGAGTTCAAAAAGGGTTTGGATGCATTTCTGGAGCGTAATAATATAACAGGTTATAGTGACTAGTGATTATGGAGAGGGGTCATTGATCCAGGGATTTATTCGGATTGCCAGATTGGAGTCGGGAAGGAATTTTTTCCCTAAAATGAGGACAATTGGCTTCTAACTCATGGGGGTTTTGCCTTCCTCTGGATCAAGCTTATAGGACAATAGGCTGAACTGGATGGACATCTGTCTTTTTTCAGCCTTACAAATTATGTAACTATGTATTCGTAACTATGAAGTTAGGGAAAGTTGGGTCATTACACAAAAGAGCCTAATCAGGCTGAGGTTCAAGAGTAGACCGTAGTCATAGGCAAAGTGGGTCAGAAACTAAAGACAAAACAGCTGAAGACGCACCAGGTAGCACAAGGCTCAATAACTGGCAGTGAGCAGGTGGATCAGCCAGGTTTAAATAATGAGTCCCGTTCACTGATTGATTGCCTAGTCAGCCTTGCAGACAGTCTGCTAAGCACCTTCCTGCTATGGCCAGCAGAAAGGTAGGCAGGTGAGTTCATTACAGAACACAATGTGAGGTGGATTGCAGTCTGCTAGGGGATGTTCACACGCCATTTTTAATTGTGTATTTGGATCCATGTTTCGGACCGAAAATGGAGCCAAACACGCATCTAACAATGTGCAGTGTGATTTACATTAGTTTCAACCGATGTGTGTTTCGGATCTGTTCAAAGAATTGTCATGTTAATTCTTGATCTGTTTGACACAGCAGAAGCCCTATTTAAAACTGAAGGGTGCGTTTTTTGCTGCAGCACTTTGGGTGCGTGTTTGGATGCATTTTACATGGCGTTTTCCAATCCATTTTTCAGATTGAAAAACGTCATGTGAACACACCCTTATAGACACTGTTTCAGTGCTAAATCCACATCGGAAACAGCATCTAAAACTTATAAAGCCTTATAAACACCACAATGCATATTTGTGTGTAATAAGTCTCTATGACATGTACAGAGTCTATACAATTACATTAAAAAAATTGTCAGCTAGTGTCACATGCTACGGTTTTGCAAAAATGCATGCATCTTTAAAGGGGTTGTCTCACTACATTGATTCATCTTACCTCAGTCCTGTTTTCTTAGTTTCATTTTGAATTCAGGGGCGTGTAGGAGCCAGGTCTGTAGCTATAGCAACCAGCACTGGCAGCCTATCGGGATAAATCAAACCGGTCTGTAGCTATAGTGACCTGAGGAGCTGATGCAACCCATACAAGAGGGGATATCTAGGAATAGGTAGGACACTGTTAATGGACATATATTGCAAAGTGACTTGTTTTTGCAAGATCTTTAACATAAAAAGCAATCCTTGTAGTGAGACAACCCTTTAAGTGTGTTTTTATTCCTTCTTTTTGCAAAAACCACTGTGGCTAGGTGTTAGATGAAAGTCAATAGGGAAATAGATAACGCACTACACATGTAGTTTATTTCTTTGTAGCATTTTTTCGCAGTTTGGGTGTGTTTTTTGGGGGCCAGTTGCCGTTTTTATCCAAATGCAGCATGGTGCTGTAACATTTATGAGACAATTTTAGCAATGAGAGCAGATAAAGATGGTGGGTAACCTAGGGAAATGTTTGTACACAAAGAGGAGATAAGATCTCCTCTAGTACTTAAACAAAGCAAAATCAGAACTGCGATGTATGTGTTAAAAGTCTCTATTTACATTTGCCTACATGTTAAAAGCTAATCAGTGTGGTGATAAAACGCCTCTAAGTTAAAAACAGGGATTTTACCTCCAAAAGAGGGACACTTGGGAGGCACGTGCACCAATATACACATTCTTGCAAAAAACGCTATGAAACGCCATGCAAGGTATAAGTGTAAAAGGAGGCCTTGTGTGTTAGGAGATGGAGGCACACAGAGGTAGAGTATGAGCTAATCGCAGTCTATGAGTGTCGTATTACAAGTCTGTGGAGCACAGATTCCAAAAATGGTTTTATACTTGAGCTTTTAAGCGGATTCATAGGCAAACGGTACATGGGGGACGTCCAGAGCCAGGTAGCAGCAATGTTATTTTCATGCAGATTTGGATTGCCTCCTCCTGTGTTATCCAGAAATTTGGATTTTACTGTCTATATAAAATGTTTCTCCTCTCCCCCGCTCTATGTGCCGGCCCCATGTGCATGCTGAAGTGGTGACAGCTGGGGAACAGAGGGCTGTATGTATACAGCTGCAGGAGGCTCCGCTATATATAGCCAGTCTTGTACGAGGAGGGGGATGGGTGATGCATGTTAGAAACTCTGCAGCTTCCAAGCCCCCACTCCAATGCAGCCTATTAAAATAAGAAAAAGGAGGTCAAAGCAAATCCATAGGGTATCCCCTTACCTACTGTGTGCAGTTCATTCAAGGCAAAAGCACAATGCTAATGAGCTGGAGGTAAAAAGCATTTACAGCCTGTTATAAAATAAGCCAAACATGATTTCTAAGGTAACGCTGACCATTCATGCACATACAGATAAAACTGCGTTCAAGGGAGAATACATCATTAAAGGGAGCATATGAATACAGAGCTGTGGGATGGGCACCACTAAAAGCTCAACAAACATTCATACAAAAACAAGGGAAGGAAAAAGTATCACAAATGCAAGTGAATAATGAAATGTACAGTATCTCACAAATGTACACCCCTCACATTTTTGTAAATATTGTATCATATCTTTTCATGGGACAACACTGAAGATAGGACACTTTGATACAATGTAACGTAGTCAGTGTACAGCTTATATAACAGTGTAAATTTCGTGTGCCCTCAATTTAACTCAACACACAGTCATCAATATCTAAACCACTGGCAACAAAAGTGCCTGGGAAGTGAAAATGGAGAAATTGTGCCCAATTTGACATCCCTCCACATTGTCATGTGACTTGTTAGTGTTAGGGTATGTTCACACAGGTTATTTTGGAGCGCATTTCATGGCGTACTCCGCTAAATACACGGGGAAATGCACACTATAATTACGGTAATCCATAGTTCTCATAGAGAACTATGGATTACACTTCATCCCCCGTGCGTACAATACGATAATATTGTATGCGCGGGGAGATAAGTGACATGGAGCTTACGCGCCATGAGTAATGCACGTCTGTGGGGCCTGCGGGCTGCCCCCCCCCCCGTGCCGTGGGGGTACGCGCTGAACAGCACGAGCTCCTGAAATACATAATGTATTGCGGTGCGTACTGTATGCGCCGCAATACATCGTGTTAACATACCCTTAGGCTAGGTTCACACGGCTTATTTGCAGGGCGTAATTATGCCCCGCAATTACGCCATGGGGCGGGGCGGGAGCGGGGGGGCGGCACCTCGCCGGCCCATAGACTTTCATTACCAGCGGCGCGTATATGCCGCTGGTAATTC
Organism: Phyllomedusa bahiana; assembly: GCA_025379985.1. Classification (NCBI taxonomy): domain Eukaryota; kingdom Metazoa; phylum Chordata; class Amphibia; order Anura; family Hylidae; genus Phyllomedusa; species Phyllomedusa bahiana. Next base: position 81,472 of record JAODAL010011886.1, on the reverse strand, counting down.
ACATGTCAATTATCTCCTCCCTCAGCGTATTCGCCGAGCAGGGAGAGGAAATGTAATCCATAGTTCTCTGTGAGAACTGTGGATTACCGTAATGACTGGTGCGTATTCAAGCCATAATTTGCACACTCCGGCGCGTAATTACGGACTGAAATACGTCCAATTTTAAGCCGTGTGAACATAGCCTTACATGGTGGTAAGGGGCAGCAGGTGTGTTAAATTTCTTCTTATCGTTCTCACAGTCTCTCATAGGGTGCTTTCACACGCAAGTGCGTTTTTGATGTGCTTTTTGAGCAGAACAGCACAGCAATTAAGTCTACATTTCTGCACCAAAAAATGCACTGTGTGAAAGCACCCATACTGGTCAATGGAAATTCATCATGTCATCTAATGGCAAAGAACTGTCTGAGTATCTGAAAAAAAGGATTGTTGCTCTACATAAAGATGGCCTAGGCTGTAAGAATATGCCAACACCCTGGAACTGAGCTGCAGTATGATGGCCAAGACCATACAGCGGTTTAACAAGACAGGTTCCTCTCAGAACAGGCCTGACCATGGTCGGTCAAAGAAGATGAGTGCACGTGCCCAGCATCATATTCAGAGATTGTCTTTTCAAAATAGATGTATGAGTGCTGCCAGCATTGCTGTAGAGGTTACAGGGGTGGGGAGTCAGCCTGTAACGCTATGTCTACATAGCACAGAAATACCATCAGATTTTCGGCTGTTTCAGTATTTGCAAACCGCCGAGAATCCGACGGTACACTGTGCTGCATATACAGCAATGAAAAATCCATGCTGTAATCTATACAGCACAGGTTTTTAACCACCGCGTTAAAAATCAGGTGAATATGCAATCCTGTACATTCAATTGTAAAAACTAAAACCAACCGCATTTTTTTTGCGCAAATAAGTGACAAAAACCACTGTCCTGTATAGGACATAAAGCCGTCGACTTTCCGACATCTTTTTGTCCTATGCTGTGTGGCCCTAGCCTAAGTGCTCAGACCATGGCCACACACTGCATCAAATTGGTCTGCATGGCTGTCATCCCAGAAGGAAGCCTCTTCTAAAGATGATGCACAAGAAAGCCAGTAAATAGTTTTCTGAAGACAAGCAGACTAAGGACATGAATTACTGGAGCCATGTCCTGTGGTCTGATGAGACCAAGATAAACTTATTTAGTTTAGATGGTGTCAAGAAGATGTGGCCACAAAAAGGTGAGGAGTACAAAGACAAGTGTGTCTTGCCTACAGTCAAGCATGGTAGTATGAGTGTCATGGTTTGGGGCTGCTCACTTTTGTTAGATACTGTGGGCCACATGTATGAAAACTGTCTATGTCTAAAATTCCCTTTGTCACCCATAGCAACCAATCAGAGCGCCCCTTTCATTTTTCCAGAGCACTATGTGAAATGAAAGGGGTGCTCTGATTGGTCGCTATGGGCTCTGATTGGTTGCTATGGACAACAAAGGGAATTTTAGACCTAGACAGTTTTCATACATGAGGCCCTGTATCTTTATTGTGTAAGATCCAACACAAAAATTGCCTGGGGTGTATTAAAAGGGGCATTGATGCACACAATGAGAACATAGCTTTCCCAATATACAGATCCTTAGTCAGAACACACATGGAATATTGTGTACAGTTTTGGGGACCAGTGCACAACAAAGACATTGTAGAACTTGAACAGGTTGAAAGACGAGTAACAAAAATAATAAAAGGACTGGGTGGACTACAGTACACAGAAAGATTAGTAAGATTAGGGTTATTTCGTTTAGAGAAAAGACAGCTTCAGGGTGACCCAATAAATATATCAAAGGTCAATATAGAGATCTCTCTTAAGATCTATTTATACCCAGGACTGTATCCAGAACAAGGGGGTGCCCTCTACATCTAGAGGAAAGAAATTTTCTACATAAGCATTTACTGTAAGGCTGTAGAACTCTCTCCTAGAGGAAATGGACATAGCGAATTCACTAAATGAGTTGAAAAAGGGTCTGGATGCATTTTTAGAGTGCAGTTATACACTGCTCAAAAAAATAAAGGGAACACCAATATCCCACATCCTAGATCTCAATTAATGAAATATCCCAGTTGCAATTCTTTATCCGTTACATAGTGGAATGCGTTAAACAATAAAACATAAAAATTATCAATGAAAATCAAAATGAATATCCCATAGAGTCTGGATTTGGAACGATACTCAAAAACAAAGTGGAAAATCAAATTTCAGGTTGATTCAGTTTCAGTGGAAATGTCTCAAGACAAGAAAATGAGGCTCAGTAGTGTGTGGCCTCCATGTGCCTGTATGACCTTCCTACAATGCCTGGGCATGCTCCTGATGAGGCAGTGGATGTTTTCCTGAGGGATCTCCTCCCAGACCTGGATTAAAGCATCAATCAACTCCTGGACAGACTGTGGTGCTACATGGCGTTTGTGGCTGGAACGAGACATGATGTCCCAGATGGGCTCAACTGGATTCAGGTCTGGAGAACGAGCAGGCCCGTCCATAGCATCAATGCCTTCATCATGCAGGAACTTCTGACACACTTCAGCCACATGAGGTCTAGCACTGTCATGCATCAGAAGGAACCAAGGACCCACTGCCCCTGAATATGGTCTCACAATGGGTCTGAGGATCTCATCCTGGTACCTAATGGCAGTCAGGCTACCTCTGGCAAACACATAGACGGCTGCACGGCCCTCCAAAGAAATGCCTCCCCACACCATTACTGACCCACTACCAAACCATTCATGGTGGAGGGTGTTGCAGACAGTAGAATGTTCTCAACAGCTTCTCCAATGTCAAATCTGCCACTCTTGATGTTCTCTGGCAAATACCAATCACCCTGCAGGGTGTTGAACTGTAAGCCCAGCATCGACTTTTGGACATTGGACCCTTATACCATCCTAATCGAATCTGTTTCTGACAGTTTGAGCAGACACGTGGAAATAAGTGGTCGGCTAGAGTTCATTGTGCAGGTCTCTGGCACTGCTCCTCCTCTTCCTCCTTGCACAAAGGAGGTAGTGGTCCTGCTGCATTGATGTCCCATCCTGGATGAACTGCACTACTTGAGCAACTTCTGTGGGTTGTAGACACTGCCTCGTGCCATCTCTACAGGTGAGAGCAATGACAAAATGCGAAAGTGACCAAAACCACAACCAAAAAGGATGAGAACAGAGAAATGGTCTGTGGTCACCACCTGCAGAACCACTCCTTCATAGGGGTTGTCTTGCTAATTGCCTATCACTTCTACCTGTTATCTGCTCCATTGGCAGACCATTGATTCCATTGGAAACATTGATTCAGAATCAGTGTTGATTCATAATAACTGGACAGGTTGATTTCACAGAAGTGTGATTGACTTGTGATTGACTGAGTTAAATTGTGTTGTTAAAGTGTTCCCTTTATTTTTTTTGAGCAATGTAACAAGTCAAGGTACATTCACATCTGCATCGCAAGTTCCATTGGAATGTCATAAAAATAGCACACGCTGTTCCCCAGTGCTGGTCGGATCCCACCTCCTTTCATTTCATTGGCTGACGGCTCTACTAATTTACATTCTGTCTGGCCCCCGGTCGTATTCACGGGAGCGTGCATTCCTGCCTCTCTCACTCAGAATAAGGGGCCAGCAACATTTCACTACAATCAGAAAACAACAGAATTGTGCTCGGTGCCTAATGCTGCTGCGTGTAAACATAGAAAGGAGACGGATCTGTGCTGCTCTGGATGAGTTCATAGAAGACTGGATTCAACTGTAACAAACCTCCAGCTGTGAGAGGAGAAGAGATCAGTGCTCTGAGTTCATAGATGACTGTCTAGACTGAATGCAGGGCTGTGGTATGTAAACAAACAGCTCTTACAAAATAAGACTGCATAGGGAGAGGAACGACACAGTGATATGTGCTATCCCCTCCCACTGATCTCAAACAAACACACTGACTTGGGAGCGAGCATGAACAGTGAAGGGTGGGGGATGATGTCATCCCCCTTCAGTTAAAAAACACCCAGCTGGGAGGGGAAGAAACGCCCCTGGATTTGAGGAGCTGAGAAACTGAAAGTACAATGAAACAGACGAACTGATGAAGCAATAAATCCCCTCTAAACATTACCAAAAGGTAACAAAGTAACATCTCCAACACCCAAGAAAGCATTGCATATGGTACACGCCGTGCAAAAAGAACAGCACACAAAATAATTCCACCTGACCAGGTATTTGAAAATGACCAAAATATCTCACATATGAACATTTATATAAATCCCACAAAAGGTAGGAGGTGTACATGTACCACAGGAAAAGTCTATGTAGGCGATTTGCAAAGATCTTTCAGAGCTCCTTTCCCCAGTGGTACAATTCCTGCTTTTAGGTGGGATTTATATACACATTCATATTTGGCACATTTTGGTCAAATATTTGGTCAGGTGGGATTATTTTGTGCGCTGTTTTTTGCACCTCTCTACTTGTATCTGCTATTTTGTGTGTGCCATATGCAATGTTTTCTTGGGTGTTGGAGCTTTTGTCATACAGGTGTTACCTCTGACTCTGTTACGCTGTTACCTTTTGGTCATTTTTAAGTGTTTTTTAGCTTTTTTGTATTGGAATTCTTCAGCTTACCTGCATTTGTGTCACATTTCCTATTCCTTTGCTTTTATATGCTTCTTTAAAGAAGTGCTGCACTGAAAACTAATTTTGGTTCTATTTAGTGACTATAATATATTGTTCTCATTTATCATCTATTTCTGGACAGGGAAGGCTGGCTGCTGTGTTCTTTATTGAGATTCCTGGTCCTGAAGCCTGTGCCTCGCTATTACCCTCACCACCACCATGATCGTCCAGTCCTTGAGTCTTCCTTTACTGTCAAAAATATATTTAGCAGCTTCTTGGTTATATATGTTTCAGAGAAAACTGTGTGACATCTGATCTTGTTCTGTTCTGGCCAGAAGGACAGGGAAGGACAGCTCAAGGACTTGTTTGACTATTCCTCAGTCCTATAAAACGGTGCAAATCTGAGGCTGGGTAAACATGTTGAATTTGTGTTGCGCTTTTCAACTGCATCAAAAATGCTTGCATTCTGTGATACAGAGATTTTTATGATATGGACCAGGAGTTCTGAGTAATAAAGCAGAGAGAAGTAAAACGAAAATTACAGTACAGTGATTGACAGTCTGATATAAGAAAAGCTGTCAATCACTATATATGGGCGGGGACTTCCACTGTCTCTTAAAGGGGTTGTCCAGTTTGAAACAAAAACTAATAGACAGTTCCTGGGGCGCCATTAAAATAAAGTAAATTTCTACTCACCTTCTACTGGTCCTTATTTCCAGCACTGCATCTCTCTGGTCTTCAGTTTTCATTCTTCTACTCTCGAATGGGCATGTCACTACTGTAACACTATATATCTTAGCTGTATATCATTAATATAGTCACGCTCTGAATTCAGGCTACCCCTCATATGTGCCCACTTTCGAATTTATACCATCACACATAGGCTTAATTATTACTTTTTACTATTCAGATTATATTATGTCCATACATTAGTATTCATGCTATGTAGCAATACACAGAATACTTGCTATAAAAACCTGATAGTGCGTAGCTTCCATAATCATTGTCTATAATTTGGAGCATCTTTCACAAGTTCATTGCAGCTATTTAGCCATAGAGCACAGCACTTCACCTGTTACACTCATGGGTAAACAAGCTAATTAGATACTAATCCAGATAAAGAAAATCCTTACATAAAACATCAGAAAGAGCTGCTGGAAGCTGGAAATCACCTTTTGCTGAGGACAGGAGCTACTTGGGGTCATGTACTTTATACATAGGGCAACATGTATGATTTTTGGCATCCAGGCGCCATTTTTCTTGTGCACATTAGTAGCATAGAATCCGCCTGAATCTATTAACCTGTTCTAGTGCGGGTCATAGATTTAATGTTTTCTAGCTACTAAGCGACAATTCAGGCTCAGGTAAACCACTTTTAAAGTGATCTACCTGTCCCAGAAGTAATGCACCTGGATTTGTCGATAACCAGTCATAAATGTGTAGCTTCGTACGGTTGTAGTGTGACATGCCTCCAGCACGCCCCCGATCTCAGGCGAATTACAAAGTGCCGTGAGAGCTCTGTAATGCGCCTAATACTGGAGTGCACCTGATTAAAAACATAGCGAACAGGGCTTTGCCAGTTTTCAGGCTGAAAAGACGCCAGACTTCTGGCGCAGCCCTGTACATACATGTTGTCCAAAATGTACCAGAAAAATATGGGGCCCTCACCTGGTACCCAAAGGAGCTGCTCATCCTGGGACACATGTAAGAGCAGTACATGACATATAGTACCGGACTGTGCTGTAGAGAGGCGCTACTAGACCACCAATTACTGCATGCACCTCACTAATACATATAAGAGTAGTACAGGACATGTAGTATTGCACTGTACTGTAGAGAGGTGTTACTAGACCAAATAACTACATGCACCTCACTAATACATGTAAGAGTAGTACAGGACATGTAGTATTGCACTGTACTGTAGAGAGGTGTTACTAGACCCAATCACTGCATGCACTGCACTAAATCAGAGGTTTACAAGTAAAATGTTCAAGGTAATCAGCTGGATCTTCCATCAATCAAATATGCCACCGATCAGCAGTGTCTGTGACATTGTATGCTGAAACCACACTCAACATACATTGTCCCCAAAAAGACCATTGTTAGTTGAAAATATTCTATCCTGAGGCCACAGTAACTCGAGGGAGAACTGTTTAGGGTTTGTTTTGCTTTTTATGGGGCCCATGGAGAACTACATCCATTTTTTTTAGAAAGTGGACAGCCCTTTTAAGGAAAAGCCAAAGTACAACCCTTGAACATTGGAAGGAAAAGAGGAATAGACACAGGCGACAGAGTAGAGACAACAATAATTATAAGCCTTTCATGTTTACTTATTACATCTGTAAAGGCTTAATCATGCTTTATGCACTGAAAAACTTTTCTGTTTTTTGGATGAATCTTTCAGGGGTATTTTATGCACTGTTCTTAATGATAACAGCGCTAGAGTCGGATGCATCTAATGTATTTCAGAGGTTCTACCACAACTTCGTTTCACCTCCTTAATTTTTGGCGCAGAACTGGAAAAATATAAAGTGCTGTGAAGATACAACTGAGCAAGCGCGGCCAGCAAGGCAGAAGATCAGTGCTGGTCAGAACCCCTGACAACGAGCAGTACACCGGGGAAACAGATAGGGAGAGCTGGTCTAATGTGGGACATATTTTTTAATTAATTATATTTACAAACTTGAATAAATGTGCATTTTGGATGTTCCTACATCAATATTAAATCATGGCAAAACCCTTTAGGAGTGGGCAGAGGGGGGGTCTTGATTTGCTATGACTTTTACCAGTGCACGCACCTGAAACAGAAACCTATTCCAGTTATGAGCCCGTGAAGATTTCAGCTATAGTTTATACCACTTTCTGAAGTAAATTATATTAAAAGTGTAAGTTCAGCAAATAGAGCAAACACAGTCCAAATAAGACTACCTTTGCTCTACTGATCCCTGTGGCTCCACCACGGCATATGTACCGTATTTCACCGTCTCTTGAGGACCACTGCAGAGACAAAAATTAAATGTGAACAGTCTTTAAGCCCCAACTACTTTTAGAAAAGATGTAAGAACAGCATCAGCTCACAGAGAAAGTCACACATTTTCGCAAATGTGTGATGTACAAAAATTTGGGAGTATGTATAGCCATTGATCCATTTTAGTGGAAACGACCCATAGGTTTGAGCCACTGCAGCAAATTGAAGTACAGGCAGTCCCCGACTTACAATGTTCCGACTTACATCTGTCCCTTAGTTACAAAAGGAGACTCATAGGGCATGCTGGCACTTGTAGTTCCATGTTCCATAGCAGATAGTAGCTGTGGAATTATAAGTTCCAGCATGCCACATCAGCACATGAGGTCAAAATGAGATGAAATCGTCTTAACAGGGGCACAGACGACAAAACAAATATAAAAACCCTTCCCTGCAGTATCCAAAACTAAATAAAAACTTTTGTGCCGAGTTACATTTAATAAATCTACCTGTTCCAACTTACATACAAATTCAACTTAAGAACAAGCCTACAGTCCCTATTCCATTCGTAACCCGGGGACTGCCTGTACATAGAAGAGTTAATGCAGTTCCTCTGGAGGGAGAGTCTTGCACTGGTTCTTGTCAATTATTAGCAAAGGGAGCAACCGTGCCCCCTCCCTCCAAGGGTCCGTAGAGGCTACATGAGCTGCCACTATAGCACATATGCCTTGTGCTCTGTTTTCTGCTTTAACGTCTTGCTTACTGCCTCTGCTGCATTCATCAGGGATGTACATTCACTAAGGTGACGGAAACCTGACCCCGTGGTATTTTTAGCTTAGTTTACCCGCATCGCCTCTTATCCTGAAATCTGCATTGGCAGACATTTAGCTGACCTATAGCAGGTTTCTCATGTGGTTTACTATGTGTATTATTGACTATTCTCACTATGTAAAGTATGACAGATGGGCCATTGCTGTGCATCCATATCTGAGTGTAATATCTTCCCGTAAAAATGGTTTTACTTGTTCACTGCAGAACAACCACTGCATCTGTGAATTGTCAGCAAACCCTGGAGTAATACACCTGAGCCCATTTCCTCATATTCATAGAGGTCAAAGAAGAAGGATTATGGGCTGCTGCTATGCAAGGCTGCGTCAGTTGCGTTTGTTACTATAGTGATATGAAGGGGCATGGCGCATAAGAGGAATCAAACATTGAATCTGTGGAATCACTACTTTAGTAGTAAAAGAAATTCACCGGTGACTGCCTTGTTTTCTTTGAGTCAATTATGCAGACATACTGGGCCTTATGTATGAAAACTGTCTAACAGTAAGACTTTCTTTGTTCCCCGTAGCAACCAATCAGAGCCCATAGGAACTAATCAGAGCCCACAGCAACCAATCAGAGCCCATAGCAACCAATCAGAGCTCATAGCAACCAGTCACAGCCCATAGTAATCAATCAGAGCTCAAAGCAACCAGAGCCCATAGTAATCAATCAGAGCTCATAGCAACCAATCAGAGCCCATAGCAACTAATCAGAGCCCACAGCAACCAATCAGAGCCCATAGCAACCAATCAGAGCTAATAGGAACCAATCACAGTCCATAGTAATCAATCAGAGCTCATAGCAACCAGTCACAGCCCATAGTAATCAATCAGAGCTCATAGCAACCAATCAGAGCTCATAGCAACCAATCAGAGCTCATAGGAACCAATCACAGCCCATAGTAATCAATCAGAGCTCATAGCAACCAATCAGAGCTCATAGCAACCAATCACAGCCCATAGAAACCAATCAGAGCTCATAGCAACCAATCAGAGCCCATAGCAACCAATCAGAGCTCATAGCAACCAACTGCAGCCCATAGCAACCAATCGCAGCCTATAGCAACCAATCAGAGCTCATAGCAACCAATCAGAGCCCATAGTAATCAATCCGAGCTCATAGCAACTAATCAGAGCCCATAGCAACCAATCAGAGCCCATAGTAATCAATCAGAGCTCATAGCAACCAATCAGAGCCCATAGTAATCAATCAGAGCCCATAGCAACTAATCAGAGCCCATAGAAACCAATCAGAGCTCATAGTAATCAATCAGAGCCCATAGCCACCAATCAGAGCCCATAGTAATCAATCAGAGCCCATAGTAACCAATCAGAGCTCATAACAACCAATCAGAGCCCATAGCAACCAATCAGAGCTCATAGCAACCAATCAGAGCTCATAGTAACCAATCAGAGCCCATAGTAATCAATCAGAGCCCATAGCTGCCAATCAGAGCTCATAGTAACCAATCAGAGCCCATAGTAATCAATCAGAGCCCATAGCAACCAATCAGAGCCCATAGTAATCAATTAGAGCCCATAGTAATCCATCAGAGCCCATAGTAATCAATCAGAGCTCATAGCAACCAATCAGAGCCCATAGTAATCAATCCGAGCTCATAGCAACTAATCAGAGCTCATAGCAACCAATAAGAGCCCAAAGCAACCAATCCGAGCCCATAGCAAGCAATCCAAGCTCATAGCAACTAATCAGAGCCCAGAGTACTCAATCATAGCAACCAATCAGAGCCCATAGTAATCAATCAGAGCCCATAGCAACCAATCAGAGCCTAAAGTAACCAATCAGAGTCCATAGCAAACAATCAGAGCACATAGCAACCAATCAGAGCTCATAGCAACCAATCAGAGCCCATAGCAACCAATCAGAGCCCATAGTAATCAATCAGAGCCCATAGTAATCAATCCAAGCTCATAGCTACCAATCAGAGCTCATAGCAACCAATCAGAGCCCATAGCAACCAATCAGAGCCCATAGTAATCAATCAGAGCTCATATGAACCAATCAGAGCCCATAGTAATCAATCAGAGCCCATAGCAACCAATCAGAGCCCATATAATCAATCAGAGCTCATAGTAATCAATCAGAGCCCATAGTAATCAATCAGAGCTCATAGCCACCAATCAGAGCCCATAGCAACCAATCAGAGCCCATAGTAATCAATCCGAGCTCATAGCAACTAATCAGAGCCCATAGCAACCAATCAGAAACGCGTCTAAAGCCTCTTCTGAAAAAACGTGTTTCAGGCGAGGTTTTGATTCTGTTTTGGTAGCCGAAACGCTCTGAAAACCACTTTGAAAACAGCGTCAAAATCAGCCGTGTAAACATACCCTTAGGGTACGGTTTTACGGAACAAGCAGCTAGGAGACCATTATTGATGGGACATTAGTTCTTGTTTGATTCCACTTTGGAATGAGTATAATGAGTCTGGTCAGGGACTATATGGCATCACTGAAAGTGGCAGACAGACAGGTTCCAGCATCAGAAAAGAGCAGCATGACCTGATTGTCTGTAAAGTTAAAAGCATTGGACAATTATAGCAGCACACAGCACATGTCAATGGGAATGTTTTATTATGTACAAAATATCCCTGATTCCAATGTGAGGGCCCGCATTCCCATATGGGCCACATTAGTACGAGAGAGCTGTTTCCATCCTCATCTACTACTGCTACAGCTAGATGCTGAAGTACAATGTGATTTATTAAGCAGTCCTCTATATTTGATATTCTGCCATCTAGTGGCAAGTATCAGGGCTGCAATATTTCATGCCGTGGGGGGCAGGACTATAGTTTTTTCTGTAAAAATTTGTTAGTCCTCAAAAAAAAGTTGTCAACTTATAACCTAATAAACAAATGTAGAACGAATATGAGAGACAATGGAAATAGCCTCAATTTAGGAGTCAGTGATGCAGGTTCATTGCGTATTCTGCGCTTGTGATTTTAGTCATACCCCAATGACAGGGCCTCTTTAACCCCTTGTGGCCAACACCATCGTCGTTTTTTGTTTTCGACTATTTTATCCTCGTCTGAAAAGAGTTCTAACTTTTGTATTTTACCGTTGCCGTGGCTGTGTGCTTGCATTTTTTTTAATGGCACCATTTAATGCACCATGTAATATACAGGCAGACCCCAAATTACAAACAGGATAGGGACTGTAGCTTTGTTCTTAGAGGGGTTGTCTCACTACAAGGATTGCTTTTTATGTTAAAGATCTTGCAAAAACAAGTCACTTTGCAATATGTGTCCATTAAAAGTGTCCTATCTGTTCCTAGATATCCCCTCTTGTATGGGCTGCATCAGCTGCTGAGGTTGCTATAGCTACAGACCTGTTTGATCTCTCCTAATAGGCTGCCAGCACTGGTTGCTATAGCTACAGACCTGGCTTCTACTGCAGCCTAGTGGGAGCCAGTAAACACGCCCTTGAATTCAAAATGAAACCAAGAAAACAGGACTAAGGTAAGATGAATCAATGTAGTGAGACAACCCCTTTAAGCTGAATTTGTATGTACCCGCATATACTCGAGTATAAGCCGAGGCACCTACTTTTGCCACAAAAAAACGGGACAGGTTATTGACTCAAGTATAAGCCTAGGGTGGGAAATGCAGCGGCTACTGGTAAATTTCAAAAATAAAAATGAATACCAATAAAATGACATAGGCAGTTTAATGTCTCCCATAGGCAGATATAAGCAGGTATAGGCAGTTTAATGTCCCCCATAGACCAATATAGGCAGGTATGTGTCCCCCTAGGCTGGTTATAGGCAGGTATGTGTCCCCCTAGGCTGGTTATAGGCAGGTATGTGTCCCCCTAGGCAAGTTATAGGCAGGTATAGGTCCCCCTAGGCAGGTTATAGGCAGGTATAGGTCCCCCTAGGCAGGTATAGGTCTCCATAGGCAGGTTATAGGCAGGTATATGTCCCCCTAGGCTGGTTATAGACAGGTATATGTCCCCCTAGGCTGGTTATAGGCAGGTATAGGTCCCCCTAGGCTGGTTATAGGCAGGTATAGGTCCCCCTAGGCTGGTTATATGCAGGTTTAGGTTCCCCATAGGCAGGTTATAGGGAGGCATAGGCAGGGTTTAAAAAAAAACCAAAAACACTTAACTCGCTCACCGCTGCTCCGCCTCCCGCGCGCTATCCTCTGTCTTCCCGGCACAGGTGGGTGATGTCATCAGGCCGCGCACGCAGCGTGATGACACACGCTGCCTGTGCCAGAAACTCCGGACGGCGAGTCTGCGGCCGCCCGGAGTGCACTGCGGAGCAGGGAGCGCGCGCTCTCTGCTCCGCAGTGGGTATCTCTTTTCCAGCATGCGCTCCAGAGGAGTCGCATACAAGTGAAGAGATAGCCGACAGTGCCCGGGCCACCGCAGTGCCCGGACGCTGTCAGGTACTTGGCATTCAGTTATATGCGCTCCCTGAGGAGTCACATGTAGCAGAAGTGTTCCTGCCGGCGCCTGGGCCATCGCAGCGCCCGAGTGCCGACAGTGACTCGAGTAAGCCGAGGGGGGATTTTCAGCACATTTTTTGTGATGCAAAACTCGGCTTATACTTGAGTATTTACGGTAAGTCAGAACAGCTATATTTATTAAATGTAACTCTAGCACAAAAGGTTTTATTTTTAGTTTTAAAAAGTGCAGTGAAGGGTCTTTACATTTGTTTTGCTGACTGTGCCCCTGTTAAGACGATTTGACCTCATTTTGACCTACAGTGCTGCTGTGGCATACTGGAACTTGTCGTTCCACAGCTACTATCTGCTGTGGAACATGGAACTACAAGTGCCAGCATGTCTCATAAGTCTCTGTTTGTAAGTAGGGGACAGATGTAAGTCGGAACATTGTAAGTCGGGGACTGCCTGTATTAGGGAGCCAAAATAACATTTATGTGGAATGAAATTGGAATAAAATGGAATAATGCAATATTTGTTTCTTTTTTTTTTTTGGGTGGGGTTTCTTTAACAGAGTTCATCAACCAAAATTGCTATCTTTATTCTGTGGGTCATCACAATTCCATCAATAACAAACTTATAAAGTTTTTATTATGATTTATTACTTTTTAAAACAAAATCAGACCAATAACTGTTCTTTTCTTATGCTGATGGAGCTATGTGATTGCTTATTCTTTTCAGGGCGAGGTCTAATTTTTATTAGCATCAATAAGGAGTGTATTTGTCTTTATAACACTTTTTATTCCTTTTTTTATTTGAAGCAGAATATTCAAAATAAACAATTCTGCATTTGGGTATTTTTTATTTTTTTATTTTATGATGTTCATCTTGCAGAATAAGTAAGATGACAATGCCTTAGATATCAGATTGGACTTTTACGGACGTGGCGATACCAGTTCTGTTTTATTTATCTTTATTTGGTAAATGGAAAGGCTTTTTTTATTTCTAGCATTTTTAATAAACTTTTTTCACCTTTTTTCTAATATTTAGTCTCCCTGGGAGACTAGAACATACAATCACTTGCTTGCTTGTAAAGTATACTGCAGTGCCTCTATACTGCAGTGTATATTGATTTCATTGATCTTCTATTACACCCTGCCTGTGGCAGAGTGTAAGGGTATGTTCACATGGCGTCTTGGAAACGTATTGCATTAAATGCATCCAAAAACATACCACAATGTGTGGTAGTTTTTGGATGGGTTTTCTGGACTGCAAAAACGCCTCCCTATTGTTTCTATGGGCTTTTCAATGCGTTAAACGGATCAAGAATTGACATGTCAATTCTTCAAACGCATCCGTTTTCCGCAATGCAAAAACGTATGTAAAATACGTATCTGAACAATGATACATATTTGACATAGAAATCAGTGTAATCACACATTAAGTATGTTTTGGGGTCCGTTTTTCGGTATGTAAAACGTATTTAACAAAAGCCGTGTGAACATATCCTAATGGGAATACATTCATGGCAGGTCTGGAGGTCTTAATTAGGCCTCAGGCTGCCATAGCATCCAAAGAGTAATCCGGTAATGTCGCTGGTGGGCCAATCAGACGGCGGAAGGAGGTGTCGCAGCATTTTCTAATTGTATTACGCCCTGGCCACAGCATCTCAGCAGTTAATTGGCTGGGATTTGAGTTATCTCCGATCCTGACCGCTAGTGGCGCATGTTAGCTTTAAAGAGAACCTGTCACATTGAACGCGTTATCTAATCTCCAGGCACCATATTATAGAGTGAGAGGAGCTGAGCAGATTGATATAGTATTCTGTATGAAAGATTTAGTAGAAGTTACATTTTACTCATTTAAATCCCTGCTTATTCTAGGTTAAGAAGTCTAGTGGGCGGTCTTATCAGTGATGAAGGGGGACTCCCCTTCCTTGTATGTGTGGTGAATACAGAACGGTTCCCCCTGTTCAAAAATCATAATAAGGGGCGGCCGTACCTCCTAGGGAAACTCCTTACCACCAGAATAAGGGGCCAATTAACTTCTTATTTTCATAAAATATGACAAGGTTCTACTAAAAAATACTTATTCAATTACAAAAAAAACCATATATCAGTCTGCTCAGCTCCTCTTGCTCTATAACATGCTGCCTGATAGTACATTCAGTGTGACAGGTTCCCTTTAATTAACACAGCATCCACTGTGTATAGAGCGGGCTCCACTCCTGACCCTGCTCCATACACCCATAGGGTATGTTCACACGGCGTAATACGCCAGGTGATTTGGGAGTCGCACTGATCAGCACGTACTCCCGAAGCACGGGAGGGATAGGGAGGGGCGGGCGGTAGCCCGCCTGCCCCATAGACAAGCATTAATCGCGGCGCATAAATGCCGCAAGTAATTGACATGTCACTTATCTCCGCGCGCGTACAATACAATCGTATTGTACGCGCAGGGGGACGAGCCATAATCCATAGTTCTCTATGAGAGCTATGGATTACCGTAATTGCGGTACGCATCTCGCCACGTATTAAGCGTAAATACGCGGCGAAATGCGCACCGAATTTACGCCGTGTGGACATACCCTTAGGTTGGATTTTCAGACGGTTTTCGGTTGTGAAAACCGTCTGAAAACCAACTGTTACCCTTCTAGATAGACTTTAATTGAAAATCTGTTCAGCAGTCCCCACTGAACGGATTTTCTGCTGAACGGTTTTTCATGCTGCCGATTTTGGGCAGAAGATGTGCATTTCAATGGTTAATGGGGCCGGGCGAATCTGCAACCGAACCGTGCAACAAGACCATCCAAAAGACGAGAAAATACCATCCGGAGTCATAAGACAGAGTCCGACCGGTATTTTGTCACTGGTGTGTGGATGCACCCTTAGGCCATGTTCACACGGCTTAAAATGGCGCGTATTTTGGTCCGTAATTACGCGCCGAAGTGCGCCAATTACGGGCCGAAAACGGCCCATTCATTACGGTAATTCACAGTTCTCATAGAGAACTATGGATTACGTCTCCTCTCCCCGCCCGGGAGATAATTGACATGTGAATTACTAGCGGCGTATACGCGCCGCTGGCACTTCAAGTCAATGGGCCGGCGAAGTGCGGGCCCCCCCCCGCTCACTCCCCCGCTCCCGCCCCGCCCCCCGTCCACACGGCGTAATTGCGGGGCGTAATTACGTCCCGCAATTAAGCCGTGTGAACATAGCCTTAGAGTTGCCATGATAGCGACTAAAGACTGCAGTGTTGTCTGCCAGGATAGCAACAATTAAAAGGGAATGTGATCCCATTATGACACATAAGTTGCCCTGATGGATTTCTGGAACGATTTGGTAGCAGCAGCTTGCCTATTGCAGAGTGACCACATTTATTCTCATAAGTTGCGATGCA
This sequence comes from Phyllomedusa bahiana, assembly GCA_025379985.1. Lineage (NCBI taxonomy): Eukaryota > Metazoa > Chordata > Amphibia > Anura > Hylidae > Phyllomedusa > Phyllomedusa bahiana. The sequence goes on along the minus strand of JAODAL010011886.1, from coordinate 65,275 downwards.
GGCAGCATAACTCCGCAATCTTTGACCTTAGCAGACAAAGTCATCATGTTGCCCTAGCCCTTGCCACATGGAAATTCCCCATAATGCTATATCACTAATATGTGGTAAGAAAACTCTTTTAAAGAGAGCTATAATATCTCCTGACATGTCTGTTTCAGTATGAAATTACAATTCTGGAACATCTCCTCTTTCCTGTGTTGTGTGGTTCTCTTGTTATAGAAGTGCATTAAAAATTTGTCAGATGGGTGTTACCAATTGGGGAAGTGTCCCTGCACAGTCTGACATTATCCAATCAATGCTGACAGTCAGTGTGTGCAGGACACGCCCCTCTGAAAGCTGGAATGGTGACTCCCAGCTGACATATTCAGTAATAGATTTCTAGCAGGAATAACAGAGGAACAGATTGTAGATTTTTTAAATAATTTTTTTATATATGATTTCCCCGCTATCTTGCCTGAGCTGCTTTTAACAACATTCAGATAGATGCTTTATTGCAGGAACTTGTAGCCAGGAGCTGACTCTTTGCCTTCTATGGGAGAGATGTGTGAATGCTCAGTGACCTGTGCAGAAGTCTTTGTACAGAGAAGGGGATCTGTGACCTCACCTATTGTGAATGGTTGATCCTGTGTTAACTCTACAGTTCATTGTAATCCGGTCTGTGCTAATAAGGAAACTGCTGAGAATTTATTGAAAAATAAAAAAAAGATCAACCTGTATGAGGCTTTGTGGCTAAAGTTAAAAAAAAATGGATTTCAGGATTTAATTTTAGTGGCATGGAAAATGACTAAAAATAATCACCAAAAATTATTAAAAAGTATGTTTTAAATAAAAAAAAAACACAATTAAAGAATAGGTCATTATCTGATGAAACATTTTCTTTAAGAGTGGCCATTCACATTTTTTTTTTTTTTTGAAAGCCCTAATACATGCTTCGTAAACACCAAAATGCACAAAAAAAAAGTGCAACAAAAGTGCCACACAAAAACATTGCATTGAGGATATGGTCTATCGCAGACCCATACGTAAAAGTAATGGGCCCCCACAAACCTAGAACAGGACCAAAAGGTACCTGCACAAGGCTACAATCATTGACCCCCACTGCCAAAGCAGATAGGGATCTAAATGCTCCCTCACTGAGTCAAAAGGCATCTGCATGAGGTCACAAAACGGTGGACTCCACCACCGAAGCGGATAGAGTCCCGAAACTTGCCCTCGGCATCAGAATGGATTGCCAGGCCACACTTCAACCGAGGTGCCTCTAGGTGGCCACTCCATAGAGTGCCGGGGTTGCAGGGGAGAAAGCTACCTAATGGCCACACATTCTCCCTCTAGACCTCGGGAGGGTCCCAGAAGGGTACCACATGCTCCGATCCTACACACAAAAAGTGACACAAAAGAACACACAGAGTGGCCATGCACATGACCTGTATAGACAGAGGGTGGGTCCCCAGAATAATTTTCTGTGGTAGGCCCAAGGATATTTGGTCTGAAACTGCACAGCTTTGTTAACAGCATTGGGTAGGAACAGGCAGGGCCAAGCAGGCTAGTGAATCCATAAAAGGATCCACATTCACCTGCTATCAATCTCCCAGGAGTCACTGCATAACTCTTGACTCACACATTTATACTAATGCTAAATAAATGGGCTTTATTTTAGAGATAAAAATAATTTCACAGGCCCTAGTGAATGTTCTGTTCCCTCACCAGGAATACACCTACTACATGGTTAGACATTAAATGGTACATAAAGTTCATATACAGGCAGTCCTCGACTTATATCGTTCCGACTTACATCTGTCCCCTAGTTACAAACGGAGACTTATTGGGCATGCTGGCACTTGTAGTTCCATGTTCCACAGCAGAGAATAGCTGTGGAATGACAAGTTCCAGCATGCCACAGCAGCACATGAGGTGAAAATGAGGTGAAATCTTCTTAACAGGGGCACAGACAGCAAAACAAATGTAAAAACCCTTCCCTGCACTTTCCAAAACTAAAAAAATAACCTTTTGTGCTGAAGTTACACTTAATAAATATACTTGTTCCGACTTACATACAAATTCAATTTAAGAACTAACCTACAGTCCCCATCTCTTTCGTAACCTGGGGACTGCCTGTAATTACCTTTTCTGTTCAATGAGAGGGTCATACAGGTAACAAAATGTGTTGGCCACTTTGTATACAAAAGTGTTCGGTGTTGTCTCTTTTATGTGCCAGGAAAGAGAATGTGCTTCTGCGTGTCCATGCATCATATTATTTTACTTGCTGCCATGTGATGCCACATTTATAGTAAGTACGCCTAGCCAAGGTCCCCAAGCGATAACAGGTCAATCAACTGCTTTAATGCTGCATTATGATAGTCATTTTAACCTTGCCCCTAGATACCCACCAAATATATGTTTTAGGTTATAAGATGGAGTATAAGAGATGTGGGAGAGAGCTCACGGCGCCTGGCCACTAGACTGTATGGGAACTAGGTATCTGGAATGGTGGCAATACAAGAAAAAAAGCAAAATGTCAGCTCACCCACAATATTCAGTTTCTCCTGCCAGGTTTGCATGTATCTCGTCTGAAGTCATGAAGTGTGCTTAGTAGTGGTTTCAATAAGGTATTGATACAGCGATTCCCACGAGGAGTGAAAAATATTTAAAACATAGCAAAATTTATTTAGATATCCATAAAAATAGTGAATGCTTCCATAATAGGTGGTTCCAAAACAAACAGAGCTTACGTGTTTCAGGTAAAAATAAGGATATTTTTACCCGAAACGCGTAAGCTTTGTTTGTTTTGGAACCATCTACTATGGAAGCATTCACTATTTTTATGGATATCTAAATACATTTTGCTATGTTTTAACTATTTTTCACTCCATCTGGAATGGTGGCCCTGGATGCAACAGCTTTGTTCTGCTTGACTCGCCTACAATATAATTAGCAATTATGTAAAACCTATTAAAATGTCAATGCATATGAGGAAAACAATAGACCTGCTTCTCAGGAGATCAAATCCAGCACATTGTAGGGTGAGGTGGCACTTACTGCAGACATCAGTGTCTTATTTCCCCAGCAGTGAGTCTTACTATTTACCCAGTGTCCTGCACAGGTCATTAGTATGTTATTTCCGTCGAGTCACATACTGTATCCCGGATTAAATAAAAATATACTCCCTTTGATTTTCCGCTGTGTACACATTCACCACACAATTACATCCAAATATTTGCTGCAGTTCTGGAACACTGCACATTCTATAGAGCACAGTGTAATCCACAACTGCTTGTACTCCTCCTTATTAATGGAGCTCTTCCCATTGCCTTCTTATGTCAATAGTGTAATCTCTCACCGACCACCTCCTGCTGATCAATGCTATGTCTACACAGCAGAAATTTAAATCAGATTTTTGTTAGTTTTTGAATTTTAAAACTGCTGAAAACCCAATGGAAAAACATCCACATACACTTTAAAGGGAATGTGTCATCAAAAATGACTTATTGTTTAACTCATGTTTTTATGTTCAACACATTTTTTAAGAATTTTGGGTTATTTTTTTTAATTTTCCATATCACTTTCAATATTTTTTAATAATTCTTAAGTCCTGCAGTTTTCAATTTGGCCACTAAGCCTAATAAAAGTCTAACACTTCCTGTTCTGTACAGAAAGATTCTCAGTTGTCTGCTCATTATCAGCACAAACTGAAAGCAGACATCAGTGTGAATAGATAACACAGGATCCACCAGTCACAAGAGGAGATAGTCACAGTTCAGCCTTTCACCTCCCTGCAAACTGATTTCTTCCCAGGTCACAGAGCATGACTAGAAAACTCTCAGATAGAAGTGAATGGGACTGAGTCATAAGTCTCCTATGTGCATGAAGCTACTGTAAAGCATCTCTCTGACTTCTGTTAAAGTAGTGCAAACAAGGCCTACTGGCCAAAGTGAAAATTGCAAGACTGAAGAATTATTAAAAAATATTAAAAGTAATATGGAAAATTTTAAAAAAACAACCAAAAATTCCTAAAAAATGTGTTAAACACAAAAACGGAACTTAAACAATGACTCATTTTTTGATGACACATTCCCTTTAAGAGTATGTTCATACGGTGTGTTGAGTCCATGTGAACATCTGCAAATTAGGCGGACTACCGATTTTGCCACATTTAACGCCAGAATAGTCAAACTGACCCATTCATACATGTTGCTCTGGGTGTTTGGGCATCCACTTGGCAAATTAAGTTCAATATGAATAAATGTAAAGTTCTGCATCTGGGTACAAATAATCTGCGGGCATCATATTTCCTAGTGGGAAAACACTGGAAGAATTGCTTGTTGAGAAGGATCTGGGTGTATTTGTAGATCATAATTGACAGAACAGCATGCAATGTCAAGCAGTTGCCTCTAAGGCCAGTAGAATATTGGCGTGTATTAAAAGAGGTCTGGACTTATGGAAGAGGGATGTAATATTACGGCTGTATAAAGCATTGGTGTGGCCTCAGTTGGAATATGCTGTTCAGTTCTGGGCCCCAGTTTATAAAAAAGATGTAGTGGAGCTAGAGAGAGTACAAAGACGAGCAACCAAACTGATAAGGGGAATGGAGCATCTTAGCTATGAGGAGAGGTTAAAAGAATTGAACGTATTTAGTCTTGATAAAAAATTAATGGGGAGACATGATTCATTTATATAAATATATAAATGGCCCCTACATAAAGTATGGGGGATAAGCTATTTCATGTAAAACCCTCTCAAAAGACAAGGGGACATTCCCTTCATCTAGAGAAAAAAAAGGATTTAATCTCCAGAGGAGAAAAGCCTTCTTCACCATAAGAACTGTGAATCTGTGGAATATCCGCCTGTGGAGCTGGTCACAGCAGGACCAGGTGAGGACTTCAAGAAAGGCTTAGATAACCACTTACTACTAAATAATATTCATACTTATGTAGCCGTAAAAAACATCTAGATCCAGTCTGATGGCAATTTTGGGATCATGAACAACATATTTCTTTAGGACAGATTGGTTCTTGCCTTATAGGTCCCAATATCTACATCAGTAGAGGGAAACAATGCTTAAAAAATCCTTCTAGCCCTTCCTTCATCCATATCTTTCCCACCCTAGGTTGAACTTGATGGACATGCCTTTTCTCAACAGTACTAACAATGTACTTATATGCCTGTCCCAAATCAAGGGCCCAGCAGTCAAGTGGGGCCTCAGGGGGAAAAAACCTCTATACGGGCTGTGTCACTTAGACAGAAAATTGACTCATAGTCAAGTGAACCACGTACCTTATGGTACCACTTGGCAATTTTCCCCGCTGGTTTTTTTGTCTTTGAAAGTGGGGGAGCGACTTTTGCCCCACTGTTTGCGGATTCAACCCTACCCCCCCACACCCCATGTTCATGTTCTGCCAAAAAATCTGGAAAGAATGAAGGTTTTTAAAAAAAAAAGTTTCTAATACTGCACAAATTTTCTATTTAAGTCAATGTAAAAGGTTGACAGTCGGTTTACAGACGGTTTTCAAATCCGAAAAACGTCTGTAAATCCGACGAAAAACCAGTGCCGTGGGGAAAAGCCCTCACAGTGTATTTTCCAAGAAAAACAGGATCTAGCTGGACCCCTTCCCCGGGGGGCAAAGTTTAAGCTGGGGGCCCCCCCCGCACCTCATCCCCTTTAAAATTTTTCCACTTGCCAGCACCGACCGTTTCCCCCCCCGACGTGGAGGACACCCTTGAGCCTTCGCGCCTGGATGGACGGGTACCTGCTCCGGAGTTTCCCAGAAAGACCCCGACATTCATCCCCTGCTCACCACGAGGCAAAGCTAAGAGGGCCCAAAAACCCTCCCGCAAACTGCAGGAGAGAGGGACTGTGGTGACAGCTGGGTTCCCCATCCCTCCCACGCCCGGTAAGGGAGAAAATCCCCTCGATTGACAAACTCTGGCAGGGGGTTTGGCTAGCAAATTCCCCCGACCCCCGGAAGCCCGGGGAATCAACATTCGGGCATCATTAAACAAAAAAAACAGGACCTAATTTACACAGCTCCCGCTTAGAGGAGTTAGAACACAGGGCAGCACTGGAATCAGAGAAAAACCCTGCAGGCTAAACTTGCCTCCCGAAAGGTCACATACACTTTATAGATCCTTGGGAAGACCTTGAGAACGTCTAGAAGGAAAAAACCTGAGGCTGGCGGATTTCCCCGGGCGTGAGCCCCAGCGGAGCTCCAGGAGTTTTTTTCAAACGGCATTGCCACGGCTTGGGATTAATAGAAGCTGCAGGGTGGAAAGAGACACCGAATTTGGCCCGACTTATCGTGAGAATGAGGCGGGAGGCCAAACCCCAGGGACGAGTCGACCACGATAAAAATACTTGGACTATAACGACAAACAAGACATTTTGCGTTTTACCGCAAAATGACCTCCCCTTTGCTTCGGGACGGCCAAAAGGCCCCTTTTGGGGGTTTTTTTTCCGCTGACGTTCAAGACGAGGGAGACTTTCAGTAATTTCACGCGCTCTTCAACAAAAGAATCCGCTTCCACTAATGTACCAGAAATTTCGAAAGTTTCTATTCCAAAATCACCCCCAAATAAACCACACTTCAGCCCCGTGGGGAAAAAGATCTCCGTGCATTCTGGGGTGGGCCAGAAGTCCCCTTTCCCCATGAAAAGGATCCGCCTGGCCTCACCCTATCGGCTTCCCCACCCTTCTTTTTCCCCTCCCCCAAAGAGGGGACAACCCCCCGCCCCCTCGCCGGCTACCAGATCCAGTGGAATGGCCTCTTTTTGAATTCCTTGGACTTGGAGGGAGAGGTTCTTCCAGGGTTTCGGGGCCCGTGAGAAAAACCCCGCTTTCGGCTTTTTTGTTGGGCTAAAGGGTTATCCCCGCCCGGGGCCTGGGATTAGCCGGGGGAAAAAACCCCAGCATGACCCCTTTTGCGGGGATCAGATAGACTAACAATTTTTTTTTTATTTTTTCCCCCTTAAATGCTTTTCCACCAACGTTTATTGGGATGTTTGGGGAAAGGGTACTTCCCCCCCCTTTTTTGGCGGGGGGACCGGGACGCTCGAAAGATTGGGGGTATCCTTTTGGGTTTTTTCCCCGATGCCAGAAAAAAGGTGAAGTCCCTCACCAGATGGGAAAAAGGTTCAGTATTCCAACCTCTCTTCGCGCTTGGCAAATTGTTTTTTTTTTTTTTTGTTTTTTTTTCCCCAGGTTTCACCTGTTTTTTTTAAAAGTTCAAAAAATTGGGTTTGCAGCTACCAACATTTTCCCCCCCTTGGGGTCCTTTGGAAACCCTTTTGGGTCGCCCCCTTTTTAAAAATTGTCTTTAAACCACCATGGTTGCCAGGAAACCCTGGGCCCCCCCCCCTAAAAGGGGGAAAAAGGGGTTTGACCTAAAAAAAACCCCCCAGGAAAGGCCGGGAGGGGAAACCATAAAAAATTCCTTTCCATATTTTCCTCCTGAAGGGAAAGGAGGCAAATCACCTTCCCAAAAAAATTTTATTCTTTTTCTACAAATTGCCCCTAGGGAAATTAAACCCCCCTTCATGAATTGGGCCCATGCGTCAAATTTTCCCCTTCGAAAAAAGGGCCCCCTTTTTTCATTACCGCCTGGTTCAAGGGAAATCCCCCTCAAAATCTTGATAAAACCCACAAAGCCCCTAAAAAAACGGAAAACCCCCCGGGGGCCTTGACCCCCCGGCTTCCTCCACCAGCCCCGGTTTTTCTTGAGTTTTCCAGAACCCTTGGGGAACCCCCAAACCGGGGGGAATCCCATTTCCCCGCCCGGGGGGGTTTGGCAGATTAATTTTTCCCAAATTTCCCTTTTTTGGGAAACTCACCAGACCCGACAGGAAACTTGCCCGGGGTTTTCCCCGTTGCGGGTTTCGAAACCTACCCCCCCGGGACAAAATTTTTTGGGATTTTTTTCCAAAAAAACCCCCCTTTCCCACTGGGGGGTTTGGGACCCGGGAATTAAGCTAAACAAACCCCCTTTTTTCCCCAAAACCTCCCCCCAACGGAAAGGGTTCCCGGGGGGGGGGGGATTTAACCCTCCTTTTGGGGAATTTAATGGGTATAAATGCGAGAAATAAGGAAAGGTCTTTCTTCCACCCCCTCCCCACCAACAGTTTGGGGAAATTCCAAAAGGAAATTTCGATTTGGCAACCTTTGGGGGTTTTTGCCTGTTTTTTAAAAAAACCCCCCCCCCTAAAAACCCCCGGGGGAAAAACCCCCCCAGGGGGGTTTTTTTAAAAAATCCCCAAACCAGGGCACGCGATCCACTTACAAGAAACCCTCCTTTTAGAAAATTTTGGAAACCTCCCCCGGGGGCGATTTTCATTTTCCCCTTTTACCCCTCCCGGGATCCCCAAAAAAAAAAAAAAAAAAAAAAAAAAAAAAAAAAAAAAAAAAAAAAAAAAAAAAAAAAAACCAAAAAAAAAAAAAAAAAAAAAAAAAAAAAACCCCCCCCCCCAAAAAAAAAAAAAAAAAAAAAAAACAAAAAAAAAAAAAAAACAAAAAAAAAAAAAAAAAAAAAAAAAAAAAAAAAAAAAAAAAAAAAAAAAAAAAAAAACAAAAAAAAAAAAAAAAAAAAAAAAAAAAAAAAAAAAAAAAAAAAAAAAAAAAAAAAAAAAAAAAAAAAAAAAGAAAAAAAAAAAAAAAAAAAAAAAAAACAAAAAAAAAAAAAAAAAAAAAAAAAAAAAGAAAAAAAAAATTTTATTAAAAAAAAAAAACCCCAAAAATCAAAAAGGGAATTTTTTTAAAAAAAATAAAAAAAAAAAAAAAAAAAACAAAAATTAAAAAACCAGAAAAAAAAAAAAGAAAGTTAAAGGGCCCTTAAATGGCATTTTTCCCAAGACCTTTTTTTTTTAAATCCCTGAAATTTTCCCTTTTTCGGCCAAGGAAAAATTTTGGAAAAGGTTTCCCCCCCCCAAAAAAGGGGTGGAACAGGCCCCCCCCTTTCCGATACCCCAAAAAAAAACCCCCCTTTTTTTTTTTTGGGGGGGGAAAAATTTTTTTTAAAAAAAAAGGGGGGCCCCCTTTCCCCCCCTTTTTTTTACCCCCCCCTTTTAAAAACCCTTTTTTTTTTTTTGGGAAACGGGGAAAAACAGGTTAATTTGCTGTTTGCCCGGGCCCTTTTCAAAATCCGATCTCTCCTAAGTTCTCCCTGGGGAGGGGTTTCCCCCAAAAAGGAATAAACCCCTTTTTTTTAAAAAGTCCCCCTTCAAAAACCACCCACTAAAAACTTAAAAAAGACCTTTTCCACCCCCCCCCTTTCCCCCCCCCGCCTTTTCCCTTTTCCCCCCCAAACCCCATCTTTAAACCTTTCCCCCCTTTTTGGGGAAAACCTTTTCCAAGGAAAACTTAAAAGGGGGTCTCCCCTTTAGGGAAAAAAAAACCCTTTTGGGGCCCCAATTCCCCCGGTCGGAAACCCCCCTTTAAATTGGGGAAGGGCTTTCCCCCCCCGGCTTTCCGGGGGGAAAAAAAACCCCTCCAAATTACCAAATTTCCCCCCCTCCTGGTCTTTTTCCCGGGAAAAACCTTTTTTTTGCAAAACCCAAAAGAAATTTAAAAATTCCCTAAAAAAAGGGGGATCCTGTCAAGATCCTCCTTTCTCTCTCTTCCATCTATCGTATCATGAGTGGTTGGGACCGGGGTTTTGGGGGCTCATCGCCCTTCTGAAAGTGGGAGAAACTCTTTGGAGACCCCAACTTGGGCCAAAAAGTGGGTGGAGGGGGGGACATTTGCAGACTGGAGGGAGCCCATCTAAAAATTATTCACAACACCATTCTAGGGGTTTGCCCTTTGCCCCCTCCAGAAATCTCCCTGACAGACTACGTGCCTGCCCCAAATGTCAAACCCCCTCCACTGACATGTGGCACGGTTTATGGTCGTGCCCCCACACACAGGGATTTTGGGACCTTTTCATAAGGTACATAGGGGAACGTTGGCGAGTAAGACTACCCAAAGACCTTGAACCCCTAATCTTCCACTATGCAAGACCCCCGGAGGATGCATCCTTCAACGAATTCGGGATTCTACCCCAAGCTAGTGACAGTACAATTCACATCGCAATTTTGGTTGCCAAAGGTGCCTACTACTACCTGGTAAGCCCACGACTCCCCCGATATCTTGATAGTAGAAACACAAAAGAATATCTCCGGCCGACAAAATTGAGACAGAAAGACAAAAGGAGCTTGGACGGAAGCATTCTTTAATAAATGGAAACCTTTTATTATATCACACTACTCCAAAGAAGAGATCCGTCAATTGATGTCCTCTTTTCGATACACGATGTTGTACTGCAGAGAGGCTCTTGCCGGCAGCCTGGAAGCGTTGGATCCACAGGAGCTCCCCCCATCAGATCTACTTAGGCGATCGACACTTAGGGATGATGATCAGGTTGAACAGGCGCAGATAGCTGACCCTCTCCACACATCGCCATGCCCCTAACTTCTTTTTTCTATAATGCGTTTCCCTTTTTCTAGAACCTCCCACCTCAGACCAGGCGGGCCTCTGCCTCTTTTGTACCTGAGCGAACGCGGCGCCTTCACTGACTTTCTGGGTGAACGCTCGACTCATGCTCTCTGTTCAGGTGCTGACGGGACTCCTCAAGTTTAGTTAGGTTTAGTTAATTTTAAAGCTGATTTGATTTGAATGCTACATGCGTGGGCACTGTTGTGAGGTCCTCATACAATTCTGTGTCCAATTTCCTACTTTTCGTCTGCTCAACCTCAAGAACTTTTTCGGGACTCTCGAAGTTGAGACCAATGCTCTTAGTCACACGGACTATCCAGGCGGACTGCTGCTTGACCAACCACCGGGCCACTTCCTTCAACCGCATACTTAGACATGTCTATTGCATAGTTATCTGGGTTAGGTCTTGAGCGCAAATTTTATTGTTGCCCTTGATGATGATTGTAGTTTAAATGAATGTTCCATGCTTATTATTCATACAACTATGTTCTGTTGAAATTTGAAAATCTTTAATAAAATGTGTTATAAAAAAAAAAAAAAAAAAACAGTATCTATTTTATAAAATTTTTAATACTGAAACAAAAAATTTTTTTTACCTTTGATCTAAAACAATAAAAGGATAGAATTTAGGTTACAAGCTGTACAATGTGGGTATGTTCACACGGCATTTTGCAATTCCTTTTTAAGATCCGATGGTACATTTGGGAACGTTTTCTGTCCAGCAGAAACGCACACTATAGTTTTAAATAGGGCCTGGAAGCAGGAGAAAAAATGGCGGACCCGGCGCACATGCAATTACGATAAAGCCAAGGATACTGTGTATTCGAAATGTCCTTTATTCTTAATACAGCCAGTATCCTTGGCTTTATCGTAATTGCACGTGCGCCGGGTCCGCCATTTTTTCTCCTGCTTCCAGATCTATTCGCCGTTCATCCGAGCGCCGAACTGTACGAGACCAGCGGCTGCCGTGATAGCTGCTACGGCACCACAAAGCCCTGTAAGCGCATATGAGAGTTGTGCCTCTATAATAGGAGCGCAACCTCAGGAGGTGAGCACACCCATATCTACTTTTATTCTGCTTTTTTAAACATATTTCACTATTGTGCGCCCCCTTTGTGTTTTTCTCCTTTTTATTTAAATAGGGCTTGTGAGGCGTCAAACGGATCAAGACTTGACATGTGAATTCTTTGATCGGATCCGTTAAACGCATCACGAAGATGCATGTAAAACATGTATCGTTTGAATTCAATGTAAATCACACTGAACATTGTTAGATACGTATTTGGGTCCGTTTTTGTATCTGAAAAACGTACTCAAACACGTATCTAAAAAACGCCGTGTGAACATACCCTGAAACTGGGAAGCCTGGGAAGAATTTCAGTGGATTGAAGCTTGTTAAAAAATCCATATAGTTGGGTCTAAGATGACTTTCAGAGAGGTAGCAGTCAACCCTGGCCAAGTCGTAATTTCCCAATATTTTATTAAAATATCTTTTTGTGTATTCAAATTTTCTGCCCAGGAGAGGAAGTAGCTGTCTGACAGAGACCACTGACAGTTTTTGAAATGTACTAGTCACCCAAAGTGCTCTCCACATCCTCTCAGGTGTCTTTGGCAGCTTCTATATTGTGTCTATCTCACTGAGCCAAAAAAAAAACTCTGGGACTTCAAGAAAGTAACAAACTTCTACTCTTACATAGGTTTTAACTGAAATCAAAATAAAGACATAATAGCGTGACAAAAGCGTTAAGAGTATGTTCACACGGGATGATTTCGGCGCACATTTCGCCGTGTATTTGCGCTCTAATACGGATGAGATGCGTACCGAAATTACGGTAATCCAAAGTTCTCCCATTACACCTTTTCTCCCCACTCGTACAATACGATCGTATTGTACACACGGGGAGATAAGTGAAAGGTCAATTACTTAGGGAAAATACGCGCCGCAATCAACGAATGTCAATGGGGCCGGCGGGCTGCCGGCCCCCCGCACCACGGGAGTGCGCGCATTTTAGTGCGAGCTCCCAAAACACACGATGTACTGTACGCGACGCAGTACATCGTGTGAACATAGCCTTAAAGCGGTTTTCCCATCACAGCAAATGCTGCTAGAAGGGCCCAACACTGTAAAGTAAGTAATTTTTAAAGAGCATATTAAAAATATGTATGCTTAAACTAATACAATCCTTTTTTGCACCTTTAATTTGCTCTTTTTTCTCCTTAGGTACTGACCACCACTGTGTGTTTTTAGCGGAGACGTGCATTTTTGGTCTCTCTGGCCTGGCCACAGGAACTTATTCTAAGACAGGCTTTGATAAAGCTGCATTACCAGCCATCACTGAAAGCACACAGCATAAACAAGGAGACAAGAGAGCAAATTGAATTTGCAAAAAAGGCCTGTATTAGGTAAAGCATACATATTTTTTAATAACATGCATTTTGAAAATTGCTTACTTTACAGTAATTGACCCTTCCAGCAGCACTTGCTGTGATGGTAACACCCCTTTAAGGCATTTGTTGGTGTGGTTTTATGACGGCAACCACTCTCCATAAGGATATCACAGAAGGAGAATGTGTTACGTGATTGTAAAAGCTCCAATGCATTAACTACTTTATCGCGCTATTGTGCCCCAAGCTGCCACCTATTTTAATTTCAATTGAAACCTATGTAAGAAGGAAAGCTGGCTATTTTCACTTTGATGTCCCAGCATTTTTTTGCTCAGTAAGTAGGATATGAAGAGGAGGCTTCTCTCAATGTAAGGAGCTTCCATGGACTCCTAAGTGGATGGGGAGAGGGGTCTGTGTAACCAGTAAACTGCAAAAACAGTTAATGGTTTATGTCAGACAGCTACTACCTGTTCCAGGCACAACATTAGTTCTTATTAAACAAAAAGTATTAGATATTTTAATGAATAATTAGGAAACTATGACAAGGGATGACTGCTACCTGACACTCTTTAAAAGTCATCTCAAACCCATCTCTATAAATTTTAACAAGCTTCCAGCCACTGAAATTATTCTTCCCAAGCTTTCACCTATAAGTTCTTCAAATCCAGCTAATTCACAGTTGAATTTGCTGACACATTTTGTATGGATGTCAGAGAACTAGAAAAACCAGATAATCACTTGCCGTATTGCAAATATAAATTGAAGGCCATTACATTATTTTTATTAAAGTATTACCCATTGGTTTACCATGGGTTTTCTATGCTACTTTTGTCTTCATTATGAGTTTGGAGTGGTAACATAGTAATTGCTCATATTTTTTGCATATCAGCTGACTATGTTGCACAGCCTTGGCTTGTGGAATGAATTGGCTGATTGCTTGTCTGTCTATAAAAGTTCTTGGTTTGGCAGCATGAGGGGTTGTTCATAGGACAAGCTGTGTTCGTTTGTGTTTTAATTTGTCTTGTGTCCAGTTTCTTTAATATCTCTAGTCCTGTTGGGTTAGGCTTGTGCTTGATTTTAGAGACTGTTCTGTCTTAGAGTTTCTCTAGTAATCTGCTAAATGTTGCAATCAGTTCTACTGTCCTTCTTGTCCAGCCTCGCCTTGCTCTGTGGAGTTTGTTATAGTGCTTGAGAATCTCTTTTTTGTGTTTCTATAGCTTTCTGCTGTGCCCTACATAAAGAGTCTCTGGTTCTTAGAGTTACTTTCTGTGTCAGGGTAAGCTGTAGCTTAGGGATATCTTTAGGGTTAGTTTTGTGGATAGGACAGGGTCAAAGGAGGGTCATGATGTCAGGGTCAGATATCAGAGACAGGGGAAGATCAGGGTCACTTTTAGCTCTCAGGGTCAGTTACCACTTCTTGCTTCTGGGTTGAACTCACTCATGTCATTATCAACCATGTTGCTACTATCATCTGCCTTGCTGTCCATTTACTTAATCATCTATGGTGATTCCATATATTTTTTAGTTGATACACACTTTATATAATTATTGCATATGACTGATTTCTGACTGGATTATTTTGTTCGGTTTGTACTCTGGAGTACACCAGCATTGTTGCAAAAGCATTGCTTGTAATATTTTGTAATGTGTTGAAATTTGCAGCATTTTATTCAGCTATTTTATAAAGCTCCTCTAAGGGAATCAGTCAGATTGAACATGCTCTCTGGTCTGCAGGCAGCAGATTATAGAGCAGGTTAAGCGAAGAAGATTGTGATATAATTTTGTTTGGAAACATTCAGTATAACCTGTAATTAATTTAATTTACTGCTTATTCTGAGTTAAAGGGGTTGTCTCACTGCAAAGATTCAATGTGAACGTGTAGGGAACAGTAAATGAAGAATTCTTTGTCGAGGGGATAAAATTGCACTAAATTTTCTCTCAGTTACCAGTCTGTTCTGCCCTGCTCTCCTCTGCTGATTGTCTTATCTGATAGCAGGGATGACATCACACACAGAACTGCTTGAGAGCTTGAGTGTTATCTGATCTAACAAACAAAGGAGACTAATTACTTTAGCTATGAAGCTTTCCTGTACTTTAGATAAACATCTCCTGTTCTCATGTCAGAGTAATTAGCAGACCTTTGAATAGGAGCAGATATGCTAATCACCCACAGCCTGACCAGGAAGAGACAGGATGCATGAAAGAAAGCTGCTTTTGGCTCTGTGAAACAGCGTGGTGAGACAACCCCTTTAAGTCCAGTAGGCGGTCTTATAATTGATTGGTAGCTATCTCTGTATGGACACTTCTCCGAGGGAGGCTGTCTGTCACTGATAACAGCACCTACTGATCTCCTTAACCCAGAACAAACAGTACTTTAAATGAATGAATTTCACGTTCCGCTGATTTTCCCTATAAAACTATGTATCAATCTGCTCAGTTCCTTCTGCTCCATAAATGCTGCCTGTAGACCAGATAGCATGTTCGCTGTGACAGTTTCCCTTTAAAACTGTACATGCATTTTCTTAGAAATGGTTGTCTTTTACAGCAAACCTGCGTCACCTGCCACTCTGTGCTGCCAGCATGGCCGAACCAAATCACTGGTGTACTTGCTATGATATTGTGTTATTACCAACAAAGTCAATTCATTTTCTTTATTCCCCGGACTCTAACACATCAACAGCATTTTTAATTCTGAATTTTCTACGGGTTTTATATGTAATTTACTTTTTATATTTTTGCCTTTATTAATACATAGTCTGGGGGTCTTCCCATAGGTAGATTCGGATTACATTATGTTAGATCTTTTATTCTGCCATCAGATAAGTTGCTCCTTCATATGTCAGGCAGCAGCAGATCTTCCTCTCCTCTACTGAATGGTCATGCATGCTTTGCTGCCTCCATTTTGTTTTTTTGCACTCCACCCACCTTGACATGGCTTTTTGGTCAGTGCAGTGTAGCTTGTAAACTGGTTCCTTCATTCCCTGGATTATGGAGGTCTGAATAGGACCCAAACGAGAGGTATCAATAATGTAGGAATCAATAGTGTAGGACCACCTGCCTTGAGATCCCGTTGAAATTCGGAGGTGGCTTAAACAGTTTTGATCAAAAATGTGAACTGAGAATCTCAAATGTTTTCATATATCCTAGATGGCAGAGATGCTTTTTTCAAGGTTCCTATGTCCCCTTTGATAGTGCTTCAGTTTATAGTGTGCCACTGTTATTGGACTATGTATGTATGTATACTACAGCCGCACCAGTGTTGCACCGATGTTCATTTTTTTCAAAAATGTTTTTGGGATGTGCTTTTAGTCATGCATGCTAGGCCAACTCTGTACTGTATGTTTCGATGGGTGGTTTGGGACTTTTATTTTAAGCTTAAGACCACATTTGCAAGTTTAAGAAATATTTTTTATTTTGGTCTTGTGAAGACAACCACTGTCCATATGGATATCACCAAAGGAGGTTCTGCATGTTGTCGCAACTCTATCAGCCAGAATGTAGTGATGCTCTGTAATAGTGGTATCCGCACTGTCTGACGTAACATATCCATACATCACATGGATAGCAATTAATTTGAACAAAATTCTGGCCAGACTGACTTGCATTGACTTCCAGGTAAAAAGGTGTGGTCTTCGTGAGACACTCGCTTTAAACCAATTTTTTTAGAAAAACCCTAGTGCTCCGATCTGTTTTACAATATAAAATTACTTATACTTACCTCCCTCACCAGTGACACAGCAGTGACGTCCCATTTGTTGCTCATATGGCCATAAGCCAATTACTGGCCTCAGTGGTCGCTGCTCGCATATGCTGTACATCACATGCCCGCTGTGGCCAATCATTGGCTCATGGTCACGCGAGCAATGAACGGGATGTTAATGCTGTGTGAATGACGGGGGATGCTGGAGCTCCAGCAGCTGCGGAAGATAGGAGTAAAGGCCTTAGAAAGGAGCCTTAGAAAGGAGTTTTTCAAATATTTCAGACAACCCTTTTATTATATATTTCTTATATCACGTCACTACACTGTACATTACCAGAATATAATAAGTCACAGAGGAGGTCCAGAACTCTGAGGTGACCTCTGCTATTCTTTATGGACAGTATGGGATACATTGTTCTTTTAAATAGACACCACAGCTGCAGTAGAACCTCTTTTTGAAGACAAAGTGGAGCATCATGGTTATTATTGGTTAAATAACATGAAGCTCCTCCTCTGAAATAGGCTTTTTAGCAGTTAAAGGGGTTGTCGCTCTATAAAGATCATATCTGTAATGATGGGGACAGTAAAAATAAGCATTTTTGCATTTGGTTTGCATTACCTAAATCATTTAGTATAGCAGATATGAGCTAATTTGTGTGTGTCTAGAGCTAAATCATTAGCCTGAGGTCGGGCCTTTGTTGTGATTGGCTGACTGATATTTAGATCAGCCCTGTTGGGACATGCCCCCTGTGCTGTGATCAACTGGCTGCACTATGTGCTTATTCCCCACTGAGCTGTTTAAAATGTAAGTGAAACAGCTTTGTGTGATGGCTGTGTCTGTGTAAAAAAAGGCTGCCTGAGCTCCTCTATGCTTATCTCCCAGTGATGGCCCTATGTGAAGGATCTGGGCAGTTACAGAGTCTGCAGCTGCTAGATTCACTCTCCCCCAATATAACACAGCCTTATACACTGCTCCACCTCTACCTCCTGCCTGATAACAGAGGGGGAGCAGAGTTAATTCCTCACATTTGTTTCTTCATTTCAGGCTGTATGCATATCTGTTTACAGCAACGCAGGTGTTCTGGTTACAAGAAGCTTGTGGAGGGAGGTGCCGGCTCCGTAGGGATGAGAACTGTCCATTGCAGGAGGCCTGCAGAGCTGTGACATCCTCTCCCTTCCACTTCTCACACATTATGATGATGTCACCACTCTTCAGTGAGGGAAGACCCGCCTACTGGGAGGAGATCCATCCCCTGGATTTCATGCTGTAGGAGACAGAGAAATAGCTCAAATCTGCCAAGGCCTGTGATTAGAACCCTGGTGTGATCCCAGTGCAAGTGCTAGACATGATAGCCACAATGTGTCTCAATTGCTACCAGAATCTCCACCAGTGCCAGCCACTCTATAGTTTCAGCATGAAAGATCACATTCCCGACTACATAAATAATGGTACCATAATATAGCCTTATATTTGGATTACCTCCACACACTGTTTTATTATAGAGCAAATTCCCATTGTCTTGTCTAAGGACAGTGTTACTTAAAGGGAACCTGTCAGCTACTTTATGCTGCCCGAACGACGGGTAGCATGAAATGGCTGCAGGTTACCTGGTCCCAACCATGTGGTTTTTACTCCGAAACACTGTGACATTCCAGGGTAAAACATCCAGTGTGTCGCATACAGGGAGAAGCGCTGATCCCGCGAGAGATGAGTCCGATGTGCGGCTTTTTCCCACCCCTCAAGCTTAACTGACAGCTCTCACACGTGTTTGTCTATAGAGAGAGAACTGTCAATGAAGATGAGGGGGCGGGGAGAAAACGCATATCTGACTAACCTCTCCCTGTCCCAACTTCACTGGAAGTTTTACCTGGGACCGCCGCGGCGTTTCGGGGTAAAACCCACATAGTTGAGACCGGGTAACCTGTAGCTATTTCATGCTGCCCGTCATTCGGGCAGCATTAAAGGGGTTGTCTAGCTACAAAGAATAGCTGTCTAAATGTATGGAAAACTACAGGATGACATTTCCCAAATATAATGCTTTGACATTATTAATGTGTTCATATGCTACAAGAAATATTATCGCCTACGACACAGGTCGCAGCAGCTCTGTGCTGGCTGGCAGTAAAAAGCTTGATTTTATCTAAAGTCAACAGCACCAATTACAGGCTTTTGTTTGTAGATCAGATCAAACCTCCTGCTAGCAGTTTCAGAGAGCTTCTAAGCTTCTAAACTAATTAGCAACTGAAAATACAGAGCTGAATACAGAGCGACTGCAAGGTGTTTGTATGGAGGAGTCTGACCAGGATACATTACATTATTTAATTCATAGATCTCTGAAACTCTGTAGGGAGACAACCCCTTTAAGTAGTTGAAAGGTTCCCTTTAAAGGACAGGGCACCATGAATGATGGACTGTACAACATCTGTACTTACTATTCATGTCTAGATAGGGCTGTCATCATAATTTCAGCACCCCATACAGCAGAAGGGGTGCCCAAAACTAGTTCCATTCTTGCATGATATCAGCTAGCCCATTTTCTTTTAAAATAAATTATCAGAGCCCCTGGCAGCAGTACTACCAATACTGCCCTCATGGTGGTCCTGTGCCTAGAATCAGTGCACCAACTGGAATGCCAAGGTGCTAAGGCGTCCATTGATGCTGTTTCACTGTCTGCCCTTTCTAGCATGCAGGGCATAAAGTTCTTTAGATCATGACACAATGTGGCGCAGGTAATTCATTTACAGGTATCAGCAAATTAATTGTATGTTTTCATATTTACTTCTGTAGAGAAATGAGGCGCTCTGTTAATGCGGATAAACTCATTGCTATACAAACCTAATATCTATAGGAAACAGTTCAAAGCTAATATTAAAGTGGACTGGAATTTGTTCGAGCACATTATTAGGGCAATTTGCATCTTTATCACTGACATACAGTATGGGATTAGAACAAGCAAGGTTTGGGTGACAGCCCGGGGTCTCAGAGCCGAGTTAAGTTACAGAGCAAACGCAATCTGTAAATACTTTGCCTAGAGGAGGAAGGTTTCTCCTACCAGTGGCATTTGTATGCAGTGCAGCAGCATGGTTCCCTGCTGAAGAAATAGCAAGGTCCCCACTTTTGCTGGAATCATCGTTCTTTGCCCGTCTTCACTCTCTGCTGATAGTCTTGATGCCCACTACCAGCTGTTGCCAGCCTCTCTATCTACAACCCTCATCTACACCTCTTAAATGGGTTGTCCAGTTTAGAAAACCTATTTTCATACACCTTATTATGGAGTCCTGAGTGAAAAGATAGGAGTCCCCTGTTCAGCATTCTCATCCCTTGATCAGAGTGAAGAGCGGTTACAAATAGTGTCTCGAACACAGATAACACATTGATTGACCGGATACTATGTCATGCTTAATTTCCCGTTATATAAAAATGAAAAACATTGGGAACGGCTCACCCTTGGGTGCACGGCTGTATGCTGTTCCTCTCCAGCTTTAGATAACTTATTTCAATGGTCGTAAAGTCCAAAAGTCCCAGCACTATGATATCTACATTAAATTCCAACCTGATTGAATGAATAAGTCCAAATTTTAAAAATTCCATATAATCCACAAATGGATTCTTGATATTATTTATACAAAGAGATGAACTATACCTCGCTAACGCGTTTCAGATCTGAACAGGTTCTTAATCATAGCTGCTCAGATCTGAAACGCGTAAGGCTATGGTCACACTGCCGTAATTGCGGCTTGTACAGTACGGCGACAATTACGCCGGGTGATTTGGGAGTCGAGCTGATACGCGCGTACTCCTGCGGCGCAGGGGGGCCGGCAGCCCGCCAGCCCCATTGATAGCCATTACTCACGGTGCGTAATCGGCGCAAGTAATTGACATGTCCCTTATCTTCCTGCGCGTGCAATACGATTTGTTTAAATAACATCAAGATTCCATTTGTGGATTATATGGATTTTCTACAATTGGATTTATTCAATAAAACTGGAATTTTATGAAGATACTACAGTGCTGGCACTTTTGGATTTAACAACCACTGAAACAAGTTAATTCCCCCTGTGGTGGTGCTACAGAGAAAACTCACATTTACTGTCAAGTTTCCCCACAAATTACAACACATCTCAATAAAGGGGACCCTGTATTTTAAAGTGGTTTTCCGATTTGGGCAATCCTTAAAGGGGTTGTCTCGCTACAAAGAATAGCTTTCAAATTGTAGGGAACACAAAATAAAGACATTTTCCAAATATATTGCTTTGTTCATCTGTTTTTGTTAAGGAGATACAAGTGAATTTATGACCTCCCTGGCTGTTTCAGTTCCCTCAGTAACGGACCTGTTAACAATTCTCCCTCCTGTTTGTTCTTTGACAGCAGTGAGTGAAGTACACACGGTACCACAGCCTCGTGCTGCGGGGCAGTAAAAGCTTGATTTATGTAAAGTAAACAGAACTGTAATTGGGGCTTTTGTTTAGGGTCAGAAAAACCCTTTTGTTAGCAGTTTAGAAGCTTCTGAGCTAATTAGCCTGAAAACAGGTTGAAAAAGACCATGGGGCTGTATGCAAATTAGTCGTCTGAACCCGGAAATGACGATTTTTTCATTCTGCATCCTTTGAAACTCTGTAGGGAAAATCCTTTAATTTTTAGAATGGGGCCCCCAAAGGGGTTGTCTCACTACAAAGATTGCTTTCAAAATGTAGGGGAACAAAATGAAAACATTTTTCCAAATTATTTCTTTTTCAATTTTTTTTTTTTTTAAGGAGATACAATGTTTTTTTCCCCTCGAGGGCTCTAGGTTCCCCAAGTGACCCACGCAACCCTTCCCCTGTGTTTGTTCTATCGATAGAGGGATGACGTCCCCCCCCCCCCCACGGTCCTGGGGCAGTGAGAGCTTGTGGTTATCTGAAAATTTCACCAAAATACATAATTACTCTACTGTTTACTCAGTCAGCAGATTTTTCCCCGTCCTGGTAAAGGTAATTTACTAATCAGACTAATAAAATAATAACGAGAAGTCGAGTACGGGGGCTCATATGCTAAAATTAGACAGCTTGACCAGGAAGTGACAGAGCCAAGCAGCATTATTTCATTCATGCATCCTATGAAACTTTGAGATGAGACAACCCTTTTAAATGTAGGCAGATCACAATTTAGCAGCTGACTGGCCCACCATATGACTTCACATTCACTGAGCAACAAATAATGTGATTGGTCAATACCCTCAAATAAGACAATTAAACCCCCCACCCTCTAGACCTATTCAGAAGCAGGCAAAATCCTTGTACACATTCAAATGTAATTGAAAACAGCTCAAATAGAGAAAAATAAAAAAATGTTATTTTAATATTGATTCCTTTAAGTTTACAAACATTTCACAACACTTATTTTACAAAGTAACAAAATATGGTAATAGATGCACATTGAAGGTGGTGTTCACTGTAAACAAATGATGTTGTAAATAATTTCTTTAACACAGTTAAGCAAAATTCTAATATACTTTCATTACATTTTCTGTGGGCTTCCTCCAATTCTTCTTCAGCTGTTTGATGACAGGAAGCGCCATAGTTCTGTGTGTCTCCATACACAGGAAACTGCTTTTTGTCCAGCTCAGAATATCATGTGACTGAAGAATGTGGCCTTTGCAGGACAGCTCTCCAAGCCACGCCCCTTTGGTTCTGCCTCCCAAAGCTTTATACATGAGGGAGGAGTCAGGGTGCAAGAGGAAAGATAGACAAAGCACAGCATAGACTCCTGGAGCTTATGGTTATACAGGATTAAGGAACCTTCCAGACAGGAAATGCTGCTGCTCAGCTGCAGAGAAGAACAGCTACATACTGTACAGGAAGAGCACAAATTGGCAGAGCAAGCATTACAGGAAGATGAATAACATCACAGGGAAACAATCAGAATTACTATTTTATTTTGCTCACTGGACAACCCCTTTAAAGCGATGATCTGCTTTAGGTAATGCCTTTTTGTTAGGACTCTTTGACCTTTATGGAGTCTTGTTCAGACAATTATGAAAAAACTTTGAGGTTCTTTTCCGCATTTTTTTGGACAAAAATTGCTCAAGCCACCCCCGGCTTACAACGGGATCTCAGTTGGTTGGTCCTACTCTATATTATCTCTCACCTGGGTCAACTTCAGACCTCTCACTGTGCCAAACGCCCACATCCACAGGCTGTTATATCAATGTACTATGCTTTGAGAGGTTGGTGCTTTTTTATTATTCTCTCTGCATTTTTGAGGCTGTTTGGCACAGTGAGAGGTCTGAAGTTGACCCAGGTGAAAGATAATATAGAGTAGGACCACCCAACTGAGATCCCATTGTAAGCCGGGGGTGGCTTGAGCATTTTTTGGCCAAAAACATGTGGACCAAGAATCTCAAAGTTTTTTCATATATTGTAGATAGCATAAATTGTTCAGACAATTGTATCAGGTGGCCAGGAAGAATAAAATCTGTCTACAGGAGCTGTCACTAATTTAGGCTTACCATGGAATTTAAAGGGGTTGTCTCATTACATTGATTCATCTTACCTCAGTCCTGTGTTCTTGGTTCCACTTTGAATACAGGGGTGTGTTTACTGGCTTCCACTAGGCTGCAGTAGAAGCCAGGTCTGTAGCTATAGCAACCAGTGCTGGCAGCCTATCAGGAGAGAACACACAGGTCTAACTATAGCGACCTGAGGAGCTTATGCAGCCCATACAAGAGGGGATATCTAGGAATAGGTAGGACACTGTTAATAGACATATATTGCAAAGTGACTTCTTTTTGCAAGATCTTTAACATAAAAAGCAATCCTTGTAGTGAGACAACCCCTTTAAGGAAATTTCACGCAGGAAAGCTGACCATGTACTGAGAAAATTAACATTTTATGCTGACTACAGGGATCTTTTAGTGACATGACCTAATATAACACGTAACTTTTTTTTGCTGATCCTCATGTATGGGAAAAGTCTCACATGGAAATCAGAGCACGCTGTGGATATAAAAATTGTCAGCATGCTAATTTTGTTGTGGAAGAACTGCAGATTGATTTGAAACCCACAGTATACCTCCCCTCCCCTCCTTCTGGATGAAACACTTGCAGCTCTTGCTATGGACTCGGCATTTTCTTAAGGGATTCACCAGGATGGAAGAATAGACCTAGAAAATAAACACAGGTTAGACATCCAATTTCTGACTCCACACCTCTACATTTCCCTAAGAAGTTGTGGTGGATGCATTAAAGGGGTTGTCTCACTACATTGATTCATCTTACCTCAGTCCTGTTTTCTTGGTTTCATTTTGAAGTCAGGGGCGTGTTTACTGGCTTCCACTAGGCTGTAGTAGAAGCCAGGTCGGTAGCTATAGCAACTAGTGCTGGCAGCCTATCAGAAAAGATCAAACAGGTCTGTAGCTATAGCGACCTGAGGAGCTGATGCAGCTCATACAAGAGGGGATATCTCAGAATAGGTAGGACACTGTTAATGGATATATATTGCAAAGTGACTTGTTTTTACAATGATCTTGAAAATAAAAAGCAATCCTTGTAGGGAGACAACCCCTTTAAGGAGTTGTCGTGTTTAAAATAAAATTAAGTTTTAACCTTCATTCTCCCAATGTTAGGGTCCCAGAGTTGGCTGTGCAGAGCATTAGTATTTACCTGTCACAGATCAGACGCTGCACATTGCTCTGCTTCATGGCATGGCTAGGTGAGCAGCCACCAGACAGAAACAACTTCAAGCCTGTCTGTGTCCACATAGTTGGGGTCCCCACCGGTCAGCATAATAAGCACATTGGTTGTGCACTCCTGATTTAAGGGGGTTGACCAGGTGTTCTTTTTATTTTTTTCCCCAAAAATACAAAACCTAAAACTGAAGGTACTGCTGCCCAGATAAAATATAAAGCTCCTACTCACCTTCCTCCTTACCTTTGCTCCAGCGCTGATTCTGCAGGCCACACCTGTTCTGGTCTTCTGTAAGCACCAATTGCTGGTTGGTTTCAGCGGTCACATGACAATGCTTACATCAGCATTTTTTGGATGGTGATGGAAGGTAGTGACACATGATCGATGCAGCCAATCAGCGGATGCAACAGTGATGTTCCTGCTGCCACTTGCAGGAGAAAGCAGAAGACAGAGAGCCGGCAGTATCAGTGCTGGCGTGGAAGCGGGTAGGAAGGCGAGCATGAGCTTTTTATTTTATCGGGCACCAGTACCTTAATTTACTTTTAAAAAAAATAAAAATAAATAAATGGACAATACCTTTAAATTAGCGGTGCACAACCTACTGTGCTGACCTGTAAGGCTCCCAACTATGTGGACACAAACATGCTTGAAGTGGGCTGTCTGGCGGTGCTCCAATCTATGCCAGGGAAGGAGCTATGACAAGTCTGATGAGCATGGGAAAATATTAATGCTCTCCCAAGAAACTCTGGGGCCCTAATGTATTGAGAAAATGAAGGCAATACCCCAATGTGTCCATATGGATCTTCACTTTTGCCTCTTAGAGGGGTTCAATCTCACAGTGTGCATCCCTGGCTTCAAAAGAACTTGTAACATCTGTTTTAGTAAAATCTTGTGTTTTCAGTGAAATAACAATTCTGGAGCCTCTTCTCTTATATCTCTGTGTTGTGCTGTTCCTCTGTTTTTCGTCTTAGAAATTTTTACTGAATCGTCGAGGGGTGTTCCCAATTTAAAGGGTGGTGTCCCGGGACAGTACCGTCTGAATTGTAAAAATCTTTCCCGTATCAGTGAGTGCAGGACACGCCCCTCTAGATACTAGAATGGTAACGCCCATCTGAAGTTTCAGGAATACTTTTCTGGGAAGATAAAGAGGAACAGCAAACCCAAAAGGATATAAGAGAAGGGTCCAAATTTGTTTGTTATGGGGTCAAAAGGGATTTACTAACACAGACAAATTAGGAGATGTCATAGGTCCTCTAAGTAAACGCTGGTTATTACTGTTGATTTTCTGGATACTGGATAAAAAAAAAAATCCATTGGAGTATTGTGTGAAAAAAAAATTTTAACAAAACGCAACCCCTCATCATAAAATAAAGCCATCTTGGCTGTCTTGGCCCCTGCAGGGGAAAAAACCCCAAAAAACAAATACTAAAAACCTTCATAAAACTGAGTTTTTCATCCACTGCCTGTCAAAAAACACTAAAAAAAAACCCCTTTTTTTGGCCTTTGGCATTTTTTCCCACTTTTTTTGGGAGCTTTTTTTTTTTGAAACAGCACAGCATTGTTAAATAAAATGAAAAACGCTTTAAAAAAACCTGATGTTTTTCAGTGCAGTGGAGACGCAGCCATAGACTCCAATAGTTCATTTTCTGCCCTGCTCAGTCGTTTTTTGTGACATTTCAAAAAACGACCAGCAGCAAAAATGAGCAGTGAAAAGACGCTTTGTGTAGCCAGCAGAACGTTTTTTACTATAGAAGTCTGTGGGACCTGTTTTAGTAAAAATTTTTTTTTTCTGATTTTTGAAAACAAAAAATCGCTTAAAAAAAAAAATTTTTTTTTTGTGCAGTGGAGACATAGCCTTACAGATAGAAAATGAAATCTTGCGGATGTAGATTTGTCACAATTTCTGTAATTTTCTGTTATAAAAAAAATTGTCACAATTTGTTGCCTTGCCATTTTTGGGTTAAACCCCCGCCCAAAAACTAGCGTTTTTGACAAATAGCGAATTGGAGCAAATAATGTATGCGCCATTTTGTTAGGCCAGAAAACATGTTTTAAGAATTAGACCATTTCTACTTTTGTACTCCTAGAAAGACTCTTGAAATCATTTACAGTTTTGTGACTAATGCATCTACAAATCAGTAAAGCATTTGGATATTAGTCACCTTATATTGTGCTGAAATGTCAAAAAATTAAGTTCTATTAACTTTGAAAAAGGGTTCCCACACTAATACAGAAAATTAACTCGTGAAGCTGCTGTCATTTACTAAATTCAAAGTTCAGGAGTGCTTCCCTCCAAAATAAAAGTTTAAAACAAATATATAGAGCAAAATGTCAGCTAGGTATCTATAACTCCCTATAATGGCTTATTAACCTGCAATCTTAATTACCGTATGTTTCGCACTATAAGATGCATATTTTTTCCCCTAAAAAAGGGCTAAAAGTTTAATGTATTTTATAGTGTGAATGTGCTACTTATGGGGGGGAAGGGGGAAATAGCATGCGTGGCGTACAGGTAAGGTGCGTACAGGGCCCCAGCTGTTGGGACACCCGAGCTTCCCCCTAACGTGGGATCAGAGTTACTCTGATCCTAGTCATATAACCCCGTAGATGCCATGGTCAAAACTAACCACAGATTTAGGTGATTGAAAGAAGGAGGGGGCTCACTCGGTCACCCATCAGCACCCTAGCAACGTGATTGCGGGGGTGCTGATGGTTACCATGGCAGCCATGAACCAAATACGGCTTTGAGCTCCCATGTACGGAACCCTGGTCCCTCTTTTTGCAGGGCCCAAACCCAGGCTGGGACTGGGCCGCCGGGGGAGGGGGGGAACCCCCCGGGGGGCCCCCCCCGAGGGTGGGCCCCGGAGGAGTCCCGCGCCCCGGGGGCCCGGCCGCGCATCCGGTCACTGGCGCCCGGGACCGGTCCCAGCCCCAGAGCACCCCGGGGATTTGGGGGACTAATGCCCCCACTCCGGGGGCGCGCGGTGTCAGGGGAGCCAGCGCCAATAGCGTGCGCTCCGCTGATCCCCCGGCAGGTGAACGCATTGGGCCCTTCAGCCGCGGGGCCCCGGGCCCCCTACTGGTGAGTAGGGGGGCCCGGTGACGTATTTCCCCGCGCGCCATGCAGGGGGGGCATACGGAGCCGGCGGGGAGCTTGACGGCCGGACCTCCGGGGACCCGGAGCGGGAGGGACCCGGGTAAGTGGCTGGTTTTTTTTTTTTTTTTTTTTTTAAACTTGCAAAGGGGGCCCCTGGCTACTAGGGGGGGGCCCCTGGCTACTAGGGGGGGCCCTGACTCAAAGGGGGGGGGGGCCCTGGCTACTAAGGGGGGCCCCCTGACTACTAAGGGGGGCCCCCTGCTACTAGGGGGGCCCCGGGGCTACTGGGGGGGGGGGGGCCCTGGACTAGGGGGGGGGGGCCCTGCTACTATGGGGGGGGGGCCCTGACACTAGGGGGGGGCCCCCTGGTACTATGGGGGGCCCCTGGTATAGGGGGGCCCCTGCCCCTTAAGGGGGGGGCCCTGGCTAAAGGGGGGGGCCCGACTCTAAGGGGGGCCCCTGATCTAAGGGGGGCCCCGGGTATATGGGGGGCCCTGTACTAAGGGGGCCCCTGATACTAAGGGGGCCCCGGGCTAAAGGGGGGGCCGACTTCTAAGAGGGGGCCCCTGAACTAAGGGGGGGGGGGCCCACTACTGGGGGGGGGGCCCCTCTACTAGGGGGGGGGGGGGGGGCCCCTGGCTATATGGGGGGCCCCTGAAAAAAAGAGGGGCCCCTGTTTACTAAGGGGGGGGGCCGGGGGTACTATGGGGGGCCCGGGGCTACAGGGGGGGCCTGGTATAATGGGGGCCCGGGCCTTTAAGGGGGCCCTGGCTCAAAGGGGGGGCCCCGGGCTTTGGGGGGGCCCCTCCCCAAATATAAGGGGGCCCTGGAAAGGGGGGGCCCCCGGGAATTTGGGGGGCCCCCTATTTAAAAGGGGGCCCCTGACTATAAGGGGGCCCCGACTCAAAGGGGGGGCCCTGGCTATGGGGGGCCCTGGAAACTAAGGGGGGCCCTGCTCTAAGGGGCCTTGCTACTATGGGGGCCCCTGGCTACTATGGGGGGCCCTGACTACAAGGGGGCCCTGACTACAAGGGGGCCCCTGATTTTAAAGGGGGCCCTGACACTAAGGGGGCCCCTAAATACTAGGGGGCCCCGACTACAAAGGGGGGGCCCCGGGCTACAAAGGGGGGGCCCTGACTCAAAGGGGGCCCCTGCTACTAAGGGGCCCTGACTACTAAGGGGGCCCTCTATAGGGGGGGGCCCTGATACTAGGGGGGGCCTGGCACTATGGGGGCCCTGGCTACTATGGGGGCCCGATACATGGGGGGGCCTTTGGCCCTTTAGGGGGGGCCCCCTGCTACAAAGGGGAGGCCGCTAAAAGGGGGCCGGCTACTAGGGGGGGCCCGGGGTATATGGGGGGCCCCTGGTCTTGGGGGCCGGGTACTAGGGGGGCCCCCTGGCTACAAAGGGGGGGGCCCTGGTATAGGGGGGGCCTGGCTATTGGGGGGCCCGGGCTACTTTGGGGCCCCCAAAAAAAGGGGGCCCCTACAAAAAGGGCCCCCTGGCCCCCCCTACAAAAGGGGGGCCCTGCTACAAAAAGGGGGGCCCCCGGGCTAATAAAGGGGGCCGATTTTAAAAAGGGGGGGCCCCCTGCCCCTAAAGGGGGCCCGATACCTCACACTACAAAGGGGGGCCCTGACTACCACAAACTCCCTAAAGGGGGCCGACACCTACACACTATAAAGGGGGGCCTGACTCCCTAACACTAGCTAAAGGGGCTCTGATACCTACACACTAGCAAAAGGGGGGGCCCGACTTCCCACAACTAGCTAAAGGGGGGCTGATTCCTCACCAGCTAAAGGAGGCCCTAATCCCTGTTTTACTACCAAAAAGAGCCCCTTCTCCCTGCCTTTAAAAAACCCCCTTGCATTTTTTTTCTCCGGGGGGATTAGTCCTCCCCCCCCCCCAAAACCCCTTGGGATACTAGGCCTCTAAGTTATGGTTGTCCCCGCTCTCCCACCCTGGGTAGTTTGTAAAGGGGGGGAAAGGGTAAAAAGATGTGGAAAATTGAGGGGTTCTAAGATATTTGGTATATTTTTGATGATGGGGGGGGTTGTGGCCCGGGGCAAGTCATCATGGGGGTGTGGAAGGGTGAGAGGGAAAAGGGGAAAAAGAAGGTCAGAGAGAAAAGGAACGGGCTCCTCATCAAAACGTCTCCGGTGAGTCCCTGGTGTAAGGGGTTATGTTACTTCTTATTTGGGTTAGTGTTGTATTCCGTAAAGTGATTGACCTGGTGGGGTCTGACCTCTATGTGATCTCTATATGGGGGTGTTTTAGGTTATACCTGACTGGTTCTGACCTTAAGTTCTCTATTGGTGTGTTGTAGGTTTACCCCCAGTGGGGGCTGACCAAAATTGGTTTTTTAAAGGGGTGTTGTAGGTTTTAAACCCGATGGTGTCTGACCACTTGGGTCTCATATGGTGGTGTTGTGGTTAACCCGAGCTGGTGTTGACTCTATGTGGTCTCTTTTTTTAAAAAGGGGGGTGTTGTAGGGGGTTATACCTAGCTGGTGTCGACCCCTATGCGGGCTTATATGGGAGGTTGTAGGTTTATTGGCATTAGTTTGTGGGAGTTACATTGTCCCGATGACCCTGTGATAGGGTTAACTTTATTTCTTGCTGGTGTGTATTTTAGAAGGTGGTGAGGTGCTTTACCCAAAGGAAAAAGTGGGGGGAGTATTGTAGTGGGTGGAGGGGGGTTTTTGTATGTGGGTGGTGGGGTATTGTATGGGGTTGGGGGAGGGGGGGATATTTTTATGCGGGGGGAGGGGGAATTTGTATGCGGGGGAGGGGGGGGGATAGTGTATGGGGTGGAGGGGGGGATAGGTATCGGGTGGAGGGCGATAGTGTCTGCGGGGGGAGGGGATATTGTATGTGGGGGGAGGAGGATATTGTATGTGGGTGGAGGGGGATATTGTATGTAGGTGGAGGGGGATAGGGTTGTGGGTGGAGGGGTATTGTAGTGGGTGGGGGGGATATTGTTGGGGGGAGGGGGATATTATGGGGTGGAGGGGATGTGTTGGGGGGGGTGGAGGGGAAATTTTATGCGGGGGGAGGGGGCTATTTTATTCGGGTGGAGGGGGGTATGATGCGGGTGGGGGGGATATTATCGGGGGGAGGGGGGTAGGTATGTGGGTGGAGGGGGGTATTGTATGTGGGTGGAGGGGGGGGATAGTGTATGTGGGTGGAGGGGGATTTTGTATGTGGGTGGAGGGGGGATATGTATTTGGGGGGAGGGGGATATGTATGTGGGGGGAGGGGGGTTAATGTATGTGGGTGAGGGGGTTATGTATGTGAGTGGGGGGGATATCGTATGGGGGGGAGGGGGATTCGTAGTGGGTGGAGGGGGATATCGTATTGGGGGGGGAGGGGGATATCGTTTTGGGTGGAGGGGATATGTATGTGGGTGGTGGTGTATGTATGTGGGTGGAGGGGGATATTGTATGTGGGTGGGGGGGGATATTGTATGGGTGGAGGGGGGTATTTTATGGGGGTGGGGGGATATTGTATTGGGTGGGGGGGATATTGTATGTGGGTGGAGGGGTATTGTATGTGGGTGGAGGGGGATATTGTATGTGGGTGGAGGGGGATATTGTATGTGGGGGGGGAGGATATTGTATGTGGGGGGGAGGGGTATTGTATGGTGGGGGGGGGGGATATTGTATGTGGGGTGGAGGGTATTGATGTGGGTGGAGGGGGGTTTATTGTATGTGGGTGGAGGGGGATATGGATGGAGCTAATTAGCCGTGTGTCTATGATATGTGAGACAGACAGATATGCGACTCACTTGCTATTGTACTACACCATATAGTTCTGTTTTTCACACTGTATTATGTGGTAAATTAATGGGGGGCATTTATGTCCGAGAGGCCGGTAATTTTTTTTACGTTACAGTAGGGGGGGGCCCCCCAGATCAACTCCCCTGTGGGCCCCAGACCCCCCAGTCCGACACTGCCAACACCCTACCTGTCACAGTCATAATACATAGCAATACAGTATTGTATTGTATTGTTATGCATTATAATTGTGATCAAGAGATTTTATAATTCAGTCCCATAAGGGTATGTTCATACGGCAGATTTGGACGCTTATTTTTAAATGCTGAAATCTGCATTCAATACTCTTTTTTTTTTTTTTTTTTTAAAAAATTTTTTATTGACACCAAGGAAATATACAGTACATAAATGTTGCACATTAGATACATTCAGTGTCAGTTTTACATATTCAACCCCCAACAAAGAAAACAAACTTCCCCTCTCCCCCACCCTCTGCACCTACAGTTCCAATATCCACATAACAAATAAATGTTTCAAATTTAAGGACAACTTAAAAATATTGTTGGTCTCGGTCACCTCCCAAAAATTATCTCACCCTCTTGTTATTCATTCTGTCAATGCACCTGAAGTGGCCCCAAATCGTCTGCCAGTTTTCTACGCATGTACCACATCGTATCCTTAAAGGGGAACATGATGTCTCGTATTTCTGGTAGTGTTAAAAAATTTTCAAAAAAGTCCTCCATTTATGAAAGAACGCTTTAGCTCGTAATTCTTTGTTGTTCTCCATCTCCTCTTGTCCAAAAGAAGAAAATGCTTAACCTGCGCTATCACCATATCAGTGGAAGGGATATCATGTTCAAGCCATCTTTTCAGAAGGCATCTCTTTGCCACTAAAAAGAAAATATGGACCAGCGGCGATAACCTAGGTTCACCCGGGTCAATATGAAAGATCATAGAGTAGGGAGATAAGTCTATCTCCAAGTCCAGCTTATTGCGGAGTATAGTTAATACCTGTTCCCAAAAGTCTTGGGACCTTGGGCAAGTCCATATGCCATGATATAAGTCCGCACCCTGTTGTTGACATTTGGGGCATGCTCCCAATCTATCTGGTGCACTCGGATGTGGAGGTACATCAAACGCATATATTGCATAGTGTAGCAATTTGAATTGCGACTCTCTCCAATTTTCACAAGGAATGAGTTTCTGTACCCGCTGCCACCCTTCTAAAATCTGCCCGGGTAATTCAGAGTCCTTCAGCTGACGTGCCCACCGCGCAAATACTTTAGGTTGGCTCCTATCCCCCAGATCCACCCTGAGTGATCGATAAAGGAGTGACAAGGAATTCTTTTGTGGCGGTGTTCCTATAAAGGAATCAAAGCTATTGGATTGGAACTCGTTCCCGTAATTCCTTAAGCGATCACGTAAAAAACCCATGACCTGAGCATAAGCCAGGTAGCAGCCTCCTGGAGTCTCCAGCTTAGATCTTATTTCCTGGCAAGTTAGGAACCGTTTCTCCGGTCGATGAAAGATGTCCCACATTTCGCCATCTCCTAAACTCTGGGTTTTCACCCCCTTGTGTAAACTCCGGATGCCCCCACAAATACAAATGCTTAGAACACAAAAAGGAGAGACCCATCTGCTTTCTATGCAGCAACAGTGTCCTTTATGACTAAAGATTTCCTAATCGACAACAGGATTTTGGAGTATTTTGTATGTAGTAAACTATTCAGGCTCCAAGGTCTTGCTAGATTGGATTCCAGAGACAAATTAGAAAAAAAATTTGATTGCTGAATCTAATCTATACTATGGCGTAGGAGGCATGCAAGATTATAGGTCCTGATAGCCGGGAACCCTAATCTCCCCCGGTCCCTAGGAAGCATCAGTGTCTTCAGCGCTATCCTATGTCGCCTGTGGGCCCAAATAAAAGAGGAACAAAGTTTATTTATCTTTTGTACGTCCATGTGCTTTAACAGTAAAGGGATAGTTTGCATTAGGTAGAGGAGCTTGGGAAGAATAATCTTTTTTATTAGGTTTATTCGACCAGATAATGACAGGGGTAAATTATTCCATCTCCCTAATTCCGACTCAATTTTCCGAATAACGGGGCAATAATTTAGTGAGTAAATAGATTCCGGATATTTGCCAATGTGTATCCCTAAATATTTTATACTAGTCTTGGCCAGCGTAGCT
The DNA here is from genome assembly GCA_025379985.1 of Phyllomedusa bahiana. Taxonomy (NCBI): domain Eukaryota; kingdom Metazoa; phylum Chordata; class Amphibia; order Anura; family Hylidae; genus Phyllomedusa; species Phyllomedusa bahiana. Next base: position 32,007 of record JAODAL010011886.1, on the reverse strand, counting down.
GGGAATTTGTGTCTTTCCGCCAAGGAAGCCAAAACTCCTCTAGGTGAGATATCTAATATCTCACATTTTGAGACATTTATCCGAAGACCCGAAGCTCCACCAAAGTGCCTGATAAGTTAAAAAATAGGTCCTATTGCCTTGACTGGATCCGACATGAACATGAGTATGTCATCAGCGAACAAGGCTGTTCTTCAGACAGTGATCTATTCTAATCCCCAAGATACTTTCATTATGCTCAATAGCCCCTCACCAAGGGCTCTATGGAGAGGTTGAACAAAAGAGGGAAAGAGGGCAGCCCGGGCCTCGTACCCCTCTGGAGATCAAAAGCAGATGACAAGAAAACTGGGGTACAGATTCTAGCTTTTGGTGAGCTGTACAAAGATCGCAGGAATACCATAAAGGCTCCCGAGAAGCCCATGAACTCGAGAACGCTATACAACCACTCCCAGGAAACATGATCAAATGCTTTCTCGGCATCGATGGCCATAATTGCCAGAGATGGATGTAATTGTGGATCAATTTTAACAGAGTCCAAGACCGAAAGCACCCTGCGGATATTTGTAACAGCTGACCTGCCCTGTACAAATCCAACTTGTAATGGCGAAATAAGTTTAGGCAAAAGGGCAGCCAGTCTATCTGCCATGATCTTCGAGATGATCTTTTTTATCTACATTTATCAAAAGATATAGGCCGATAGGAGGCCGCCAAAGAGAGGTCCTTGTCCGGCTTAGGCAGGAGTTTGATATGTGCCGTGTTCATAAGCTTGGGAATGGTTCCCCTTCTAGGTACCCGTTATACATTGCCTGCAGATCTGGGGCAATATGATCAATTAGTATTCTATAAAACTCGCCGGTGTAGCCATCCGGGCCCGGGGCTTTATTATTTTTTAAGGATTTGATCACAGATTTTAGCTCCTCCAAGCAACCAGTGAATTTAAGAATCCCTGTCAGAGTCCGACATATTGGAAGCCCCAGATCCTATAAAGCGAAATCAGACACCGAATCTACTTGCCTGTCTTTTGAATAAAGGTTCTGATAAAAGGATCTAAAGCTGTCATTAATATTCTTCAGATGGGATTGGAGTAGGCCCCCTGGATCCCTCAAAGGGTTAGGATGAATCAACCCTCTCTGGCCCTTAGCAAGGTTTGCCAGTAATTTTCCGCACTTATTCCCATAACGAAATAACCTGGCCTCTCTAACAGAAGTTTCAACCCTTTCCTTTTGTTCTAGCCAGCTCTCATAATGCTCTTTGGCCGTGCGCCAAGCTTGTTTGGTTGCCTGTCGGACATCCCCCTGGAAAGCCGTATAAGCAGCCCTCAGCGTTGAACTAAAATATTCCAGCTTTTGCCCAATCTCCTTCTTAATTTTGGCAACAAGACGCCCTCTCAAAACTGTCTTAGCTGTATCCCATAGAAGTTGCGGGAAGTTCGAGTGCTCCGCATTTAGTGCTCTAAATTCGACCCACCAGCCTTGTATCAAAAGCCTGAAGTCTTCCCTCTCGGCCAAATAGGTTGGGAATCTCCAAATAATCTCGTTCCCCCTCGGAATCACCTCACTCAAAGTCAGTATGACTGGAGCGTGGTCAGAGATGACAATGTCTCCTATCTTAGAGTCTTGAATCCGAGACTTCATAGAAGTTGAAACGAGACCATAATCGATGCAAGACCATGAATCATGAACGGTGGAATAAAAAGTATATTCCCTTCCCTCAGGATGTAATGATCTCCACGCATCGATCAGGCCAGCCCCCTCCAAGAACTGTTCTAATGTCGGGTCATTTCTCCCCTGCCCTGCACTCCCAGCACTAGGTCTTCTGCGATCTTCGTTGGCATTTAAGACAACATTAAGATCCCCCCCCACCACTTTTAATGTAACCGTATCTGCCAACAGCCTACCAGCCAAGTCACCAAAGAAACAGTTGTGTCTATCATTAGACCAGGAGGTCCTCAAACTTTTTAGACCGGGGGCCAGTTACGGTCCTCGGGCCCATTGGAGGGCCGGAATATACTTTTAAAAAAAATTTGTACTTTGTGGGTCGATACAATTACAGTGATCCCCAATTTATTATTGGCCCAGCAGGTATAGGTAGAATTAGGTCCCCCAGCAGACGTAGGTAGAATTAGGTCCCCCAGCAGACGAAAGGTAGAATTTTAGGCCCCCCCCCCAGCAGACTTTGGGTAGAATTAGGGTCCCCAGCAGACGTAGGTAGAATTAGGCCCCCCCCCGCAGGTCTGTAGGTAGAATTAGGGCCCCCAGCAGGTATAGGTAGAATTAGGTCCCCCAGCAGACGTAGGTAGAATTAGGTCCCCCAGCAGACGTAGGTAGAATTAGGCACCCCAGCAGAGGTAGGTAGAATTAGGTCCCCCAGCAGACGTAGGTAGAATTAGGCACCCCAGCAGAGGTAGGTAGAATTAGGCCCCCCAGCAGGTCTGTAGGTAGAATAAGGCCCCCCAGCAGGTCTGTAGGTAGAATAAGGCCCCCCAGCAGGTCTGTAGGTAGAATAAGGCCCCCCCAGCAGGTCTGTAGGTAGAATAAGGCCCCCCAGCAGGTCTGTAGGTAGAATAAGGCCCCCCAGCAGTGGTAGGTAGAATAAGGCCCCCCAGCAGGTGTGGAGATAATTAAAAATAATAAACTGACTTCACTCAGCTTACCTGGCTCCCCGGCGCTGTCGCTGCTCCCGGGCTTCTTCTTCGGGCGGCGTGACGTCAGCAGGCCGCGCCTTTAGCAGTGATGACGCTCACCCCGCCCGTGCTGTGGACTCTGGTGAGACGCATCCTTCCTGCACCTCACCAGAGTACTCAGCAGAGCGGAGAGCCCCTGTTTCCGCGAAGCATTGATCTGTATGTGCGTCGGCAGAAGCGCACATACAGTTAGCCCCGGCGCCGCTGCCATCACCCGATCGCTAAGGTGCAAACCCGGGTTTACCGTAGTGATCGGCATCGACTTAGGCACCTACCGATCGGTGGCGGGGGGGTAGCGGCATCGCCGGGGATGACAGGGGGGGACACTCTGCAGGGGGACGGGAGGTGCTTGAGGGCGGACACTCGTCAGCGGACGGGACGTGCCTGAGGGCGGACACTTACAATATATGCGATGGGCCCGTGAGTGGCAGACGGCGGGACATTATGCGTATACATTGCACAGTGTCCGCCCTCTGCCACTCACAGGCACCTCCCATATATTGTAAGTGTCCGCCCTCAGGCACGTCCCGTCCGCTGAAGAGTGTCCGCCCTCTGAAGCGGCCCTGCTGTCGCCTGGCTCGCAATGGCTTTCATATTACCTGTCACCGCCCACGGCACCTCCCATCATATGGGAGGTGCTGTGGCCGGTGACAAGTGACGTGAGGCAGCGCGACAGCAGGGGTCAGAGCGCACAGCAACTCAGGGGATTGCGGCTCTGCCGCTGCCACCACCGGTGCCGCAGGTGGCAGCGGCGGGCCGGATGAAAATCCCCGGCGGGCCGCAATGCGGCCCGCGGGCCGTAGTTTGAGGACCCCTGCATTAGACCATAGATATTATAGACTCGGATGGATTCTGAATGATTTACCAAAGTAAAGCTATGTTCCCTCCCCTCCGTGTCCCTATTCTGATCCACCACTTTGTATTGTAAATTTTTATGCAGTAGGGTTATTACTCCTGCTTTCGCTTGCTTGGCAGGGGACCCCAAAACCTCACCCACCCACAACCTCTTCATCCTGAAAAAATCTAACTCATCCCGGTGCGTCTCCTGGAGTAGAGCGACATCCGCCTTCAAACGCTTTAGGTGCCTGAGTACCATCATTCTTTTTTGGGGTGACCGGAGACCTTTCACGTTCCAAGTGACAATGCGCATAGTGGACCCTCTGCAGAGAGTACATAGGACTGTAGTGCTAACCCTAAACAAATCCCATAAGACCGAAACTGTAAACAAGTAAGATATACAAATTCTACCCAACCCTCCCCGAACAGTTGAAATGCACATCTTAAACTAGGGACGGACGGAACCCCATCCCTTAAGAAGAGAGTGCCACTGAACTTCCTTTTTTCCACCATGCTTAGCGGACTCTGTTGAAGACTAGTCGGTGCAGCACTCCGCCCCCTCTACCACGCGCCCTACTGAAAATTATCCCCAATGCAACTTATATCTGGAGTAATCCCATCTGCTACTAATTAGGTAATGCAGAACAGTTACCAAACATAGCAGTTAAGATCAGATCATAACAAGGCATAACAAGGCATATCCCTGACATAAATATTACAGCAGAGAGGAAGTGCATTAGCAAAACATCTGTCAACATCCCTGCATCTTATCAACACTAAGCAGTCCTATAACAATCATACATATGCAAGAAATAGACCTCTAAACCTCAATAAAGGATACATCTTGTATTGTCCATGGTGCATAACATGCAAGCCTGCCAAAAACTCAAGTTATACTAGACCCGTCCATCTTTAATTTCTTTTCACGATCCTGACGATCTCCAAACTCCCGAGCAGAAAGTCCCTTACGGCGCTGACCATCCACCAAGATCACTTGCAGGCCCAAACCGTCCACCGCAGACTGTGGATCCCTGAAGAAAAGAGGGGGACCCTCTGCCTGGAAGACCTTCAGTGTCGCCGGGTAGAGTAAGGCAAATTTCCTGTTTGAGTTATGCAGTTCGGAGCAAATGGATGAGAACGCCCGCCGCCTCCTAGTAACTTCTGCGGAAAAGTCTGCGAAAAGCAAAATCCTGCTACCGTGGAGCTTAATCCCCAAGCTCTTAGCTCTGTATGCTGCCAAAATCTCCGCCTTGTCTGAGTAGTCCAAGTACTTGCATATTGCCGGTCTAGGTCTCTCTCTTTTCCTGCCATCTGAGCCGCTCGACTCTTTCCTGCTTTCGGGACCCAAGCGATGAGCTCTTTCAACTTTACATCTTCTGAGAATTCCCAAGTATTGAGGTATTTCATTCTCACATAAATTGGTCAAAGCTGAAACAGACAAAGTCTCTGGGACCCCTATGAGCTTTAAGTTACTTCTTCTGGACCGGTTTTCCAGATCGTCGCATTTCTCCCACAGCTTCTGGTTGTCTTTGGCCATTTCTTGGAGCTGGAATTTAAGATCTTCCACGTCTTTCTCGGTACTAAGGATTCTTTCCTCCACGTCATCTAATCTCTCATCGTGTTGGGCCACAGTCCCTTGTAATTCCTTCAAAGTCAATCCAATCATCCCGGTTAGAGAGGCCTGCAGATCCGGAAGGATGACCTTAGCTACTTCAATCGCTATTTGTTTTATTTCTGCGATGTTGAACCGCGAAGACGGCATATCATCAAGATTTTGCACCACCGGGGCAGGATTAGTTGAAGACTGAGACTTGCCGCTCTCACTGTGGTCACTAGATGTCGCTGTTTCCCCTCTTTGGGTTTTTGCAGCACTCCTGGTACTAGAGGCCATTTTCATGAGATATTTGTCCATTTATGGAGAAACAGACAAGCCACTTCTTGTTGCAGGAGTATAGCTGCAGGGACCCCTTGATTTTGGAAATGTAGTAATAAGCTGGAGCTATAACAGGCAAGTCACATACGTGTACAGGGGTTTGAATTTGATAGTACAACAGTCCTGCATTCAAGCAGCTTCCACTGACCAGGGTGCTTCACCACATTCCTGTCTGTTGTCTAGTGTGGCAGTTTCATATGGAGTCAGGGATCATAAATGCCATCAGTCAGAGGTTGTGCTTTCAGCCCTCTCACAATGCAGCAGTACTAATTGTGCCATCTGCCTACGGGAGATTTTTTTTTGTGGTTTAATGCAGGTGTCCTGTATTCAGCTGGTCCATGCCTCGCTCTGTCTTCCCTCCATGCTGCCTGTACTATGTGCTGGCTCAGCTAATATATGCCCGCAGAGCTCTACAAGATGGCGGGCGCCATGCGGTCACCGGCCCTTCACAGACCTGCTCGCCGGGCGTCCCAGGCACTGGCGCGGCTCGTGCGCTCCGGGCCGCTTCCATGATCAGCGCGACACCATCCGGCAGCGTTCACGCCTCCTCCCGGACTTTATGCCCCAAGCTAGCGGGCGAAACGGCGCACGGGGTAGCGGAGCCTCCCCTACTTGCGGCTCGACATGGCGGCGCCGGAACCGGAAGTCATTCAATACTCTTCTGAAAACCGCCTCATTTCCAACAAATATTTACATTTTTCAGACAAATATCTGAGAAGGATTTTCAGAGGCGTTTTTAGGCGCGATTTTTTTAACTTTTTTTATGCTCTCCCTATAGACATTTTAAGCACAAAAAACGCATTAAGAATGGTCAAGCGACAGGTCACTTATTTTTCCTGGCTTATAATAAGCGCAGAAAATAAGCAAATAAAATCAGTATTATGTGAATGACAACGTGGATTTTACATAGCAAGCAATGGAAAGCATTTTACAGTTGTTCTTGACAACTTCTTTGGGACAGATTCTGCATGGAATCTGCATCAAAAAAATGCAACAGAAAAAGCCTTGTGAACATAACATCATAGGACTTAAAAAACAAAAGTAGAAAGCAGACAAATAAAAAGTTGAAAATAAAAAAAGTAAAAAATAAAAAACACACAAAACCTAACGGTTTTTAACTCTTTGGGTATATTCACACGTCATAATTCCGGGGTGTAATTACGCCCGGACTTCGGGAGCTCGCGCCGACCCCTGCGTGGTGAGGGGCGGCAGCCCACCGGCCCCATAGGCCTTCATTACTAGCGGTGCGTATTCGCCGCTGGTAATCGACATGTCACTTATCTCCCCGCTCAGCGTATTGTGCGAGCGGGGAGAGGAGGCGTAATCCATAGTTCTCTATGAGAACTGTGCATTACCGTAATGACTGGGACGTATCACGCCCCGTATTGAGTGCAGTGCGCTGCGAAATATGGGCCGAAATCCCCCCAATTTAAGCCGTGTGAACATAGCCTTTCAGTGCCTTGCAATAATATTTACTTAGGGCCAGTTCATACTGGAACTGTAATTTCTATTTTTCTGTTCTGTTTTAGAAACAGACAAGCTAAACCAACGGCACTGTCTATCTGTTAAATGATGGAACTCCGATGGGGTCCAACGGACCTCATTGACTATAATAGGGTCCATCGCTTGAAAGGAAAAAAATAGCACAGCATGCTGTGCTGTTTTATTCCATAATTACTTACAGAATGTTCTACAAATGCTCATAGTGGAAGCTGACGCAGCTGTGATCCGGGATTTGGTCTAGTAAACATTTAATCTAGTTAAAACTCTTGGCTGTTCACCTGCGTTTTTTAATAAATTTTTGGATCCAAAATCGACCCAAAAAACGCTGCAGCATCGGATTTTAAACAGACCAACCGTATCCAACAGCCTTTCGTGTTTGAAACTGGGGAAAAAAGCAGGATCGCCCCCTATATTTTTAAATGGGCTTCTGCTGATTTTCGACCAAGAAATTAAAGAAAATTTTTTGGGAACAGATCCCAAAGCCTTTTAGACATGCACCGGCGACATCGTGTATCGCTGATCGCGGTTTCTAAAAAAAAGCAACGAAATTTTCACATTGCTTTTTATTTCCGACAAAACGGACCAAACACGAAACGAAAGCTTGTAGAAGGGTTAAAACCCCCCGTGTGAACATATCCTTAAGGAAAATTTGGGGGATTTTCACACGCCGTTTTTGGTTTCATTTTTAGATGCGTTTTTGGGAAAAATTTTCGGACCCAAACGACCCAAACACACATCAAACAATTGCAATGGATTTTCTTGCTTTCAACGGTGACGCGATGCTGGTTTACTCCCCTTTTTTTGGACCCGTTCAAAGAATTGTCATGTCAATTTTAACCCCGAAAGACGCAACAGGCCCCATTTAAAACTATGGGGGATTCGTCCCCAAAAAATGCATCCAAACACGCAGTGGTTTTGAATGTTTTTGGATGCGTTTTTCAGATCGAAAACGTATCCAGAAATGCAATGTGAACATTCCCTTATAGTCTAAAACAAATGCTAATGTTTTAATGAGGTTGTGCCTAATTAACATTTCTTTCCTATTCACTGTGTCCTAAGACCAGGGACTTGAAAACATCGTGAGTGTCAAACCCCACTGTAAACTTATTTTCTATATGGACAAAGAAAAGTGTTTAAAGGCTCACCCCTGCTTGTTGGAGGGTTTTCTCGGCTCTTAGGGGGGGTTTTATTTTGTGGATACCTACTTTTATTTTTTATTTATTTTAAGCGCCCTTGATTCCACGTCTGTACATTTGAGGCGGTTAATAAATAACATTGGTCAAACAATTACAAAGTGAAAATAAGTGGATTACAAGGACAGAGGAGAAGGACCCTGCCCATGGGGGCTTCAGTCTACAGAGAAGGGGGGGAAGAGACAGGAGGGGAGGGGCAGACGTTTGTGGGGGGACAGTGCAAAGGGGGTGTTATTGTTGGGTTTTAAAGGCGTCCTGAAAGGTTTTTTGGGTTTATTTTTGGGCAAGTGAGAGTGGGGGAGAGTCGATTGTTTGGGGCAGTGATTTCCCAGAGGGGGGGGGAAGCAGAGAGAAGTCTTAGAGACGGTTATGTGAAAGCTGATAAGAGAACAGGAAGAAGGCCTTGGGGAAAGGGAGGTACGGAGTTTAAGGAAAAATTTGTATGGAGGGGGAGGTTATGGGAGCCTTGTAGGCAAGGTTGCAGCTTGAAAAAAATTCGCTGGGCAATGGGAACCATGAAGGGATTGGCAGAAGGGAAGGCAAGGGTACAGAAAAGGGGGGGAATAGACAGAGCCAAGTAAAGGTGGTTTGGGGGGGAGGGGGGGTTCAGGGGGAGGCCAAGAGAAAAAGTTTGCAGTAGCGGGGCGGGAAATGAAAAGGGGCAGGGACAAGATTTTTGTGCTTTCAAAGTTAAGATGAGGGGATTCGGGAAATTTTTTTTTAGGTGGAGGGGGGCGGCAGAGGTGGGGTTTTTGGATGGCGGTTTAAAAGGACAGTTGAGTAAAAGGGTTAATCCCAAGGCAGGGACTTTGGGCGGTGAAGGGTGTGCCGTTAACAAGATGGGAAAATCGTGGGGGGGAAAGAGGGGGACCACCAAAAAGATGATAAATTCAGTTTTTCCCCCCATTTTGTTTTTGGGGACGGGAGGGGAAAAAAGGTGGTTAGACGAAGACAGCCAGGGGCCGGGGGAAATAAGAGGTGACATTGGGCCGGAAAATGTAAGTTGGGTATCATCAGCAACAGGGGGATTGAAAGCCTGTATGCTAGAGTAAACCCCCCCGAGGGTAGATAAAAGGAAGAGTATGGGCCCAGGACGATCCGGGGGACACCAACAGCGCGGGGGAGAGGAGGAGGATGGAGCACAGGGGAGCGTGAAGTCATGGTGAGGAAAAGAGACCAGGAAGGGCCAAGTCCGTGTGCTGAGGGATAGAGGGGTTTTTTACAGGAGGGGAAGGTCGACGTGTCAAAGGCAGAGGAAAGGGCAAAAAGGGGAGCAAGAGTATGTGTTAGGCTTTCATTTTTTCAGACTTGGGACCGGTTAGGGCGGGTTCGGAGGTAGTGGGTCGGAAAACCCGATTGCTGGTCAAGAGAAGTTGGAGAGAGATGGGAGGGAAATTAAGAAGGACGGCTGTTCAAGGACTTAGAGGGAATGGAAGCGGGGTGGGGGAATGTGGAAAAAGAGGGGGGGGTCAAAAGGGTGGTTTCTTTTAAGGATGAGGGGGGATGTAGAGTGTTTAAAGGGGAAGGAAGAGCCAGAGGTTATGATAGATTGAAAAGGGGGGTGAGGGTGGGTGAAACAGCACAAGGTCGGGATGAGGGGGAGAGGCAGTGGGGCAAGACTACAGGTGGGAGGTTTTATTTGGCATAGAGAGGGGAGCGTCATGATGCAGGAAGAAAGCAAATTTGGGGGAATAGTGATGAGCAGGGGTTGATGGGCTGTGGGGACAAAGAAGGAAAAGGAGGCGGGGGACTGAGGGTGAACTTTCTGATGAATTTATTTTTTTTTGGAAGGATTTTAAAAAAAACTGCTGAGATGAGAGATGGGGAGGGGGTTGTGGTGGATGGAGGAGAGAGTTGAAGGGTTAAACAGTTGTCGGGGTTGTGAGCAGGGGGATAGAGGGGGGAAGTAGTCTTTGTTTGGGGTAGTGAGTGCTTATTTAAATTTGTGTAGGATTGTTTAATAGGTGGGGGCATCGTGGAGCGGGTTTTTCCAGCAGCGTTTGCAAAATTCTGGAAGCTTCTCAGCTGTTTGGGGGGAGTCGTGTGCCAGGGTTGTCTGTTCATTTTGCGGGGTTTTTGTTGTGTGGAGGGGCAGCCAAAAAGTGAGGTTTATTGTGTTGTTGAAAAAAGTGGGCTGCTTTGGGGGAGTAAATGGAAATGGTAGAGAGTGGGAAAGAGGTCAGAGAGAGTGTGAGGTTTGGGTTTTGAGGTTCCTGCGTGGGTGTACAAATTTTAGCAGGGCGGGGAGGGGGGAGGAGAAGGGGAGCAATTGTGGTCAAGATAGGGAGAGGAGAGTTTTTAGAGGTTTAGATAGAGGGGGAAAGGGGGGTTTAAGATGAGGTCCCGTTGTTCCAACTTTAAAGAGTGCTCCAAAGGGGCCCCGGTTTAGGCCGAAAGGAGAGGAGTGACGGATTTGTTTTGTAGGGAGTGGGTGATCAATGGGGATTTAAAAACACGCACAATCTTGAAAGATTTTGCTCAATTCTATATATGCACCCACACTAAAAGAGTATTCACACCTAGGGAAGTAAGACTTTAGTAATAATCCCAAACATTTCACCTGTGGTTTTTTTTGCCTAGAAAAGCTGTGACCACATGTTAGCTCATAATTACTAACCCTTTGAATTCTAACAAAAGTCTCCACAAAAACAGGTCACAAAGAGAGGCAAAGTTTGCGCAAAAATTATAAAGATATGTTTTTCGGGCGTAAGGTTTCCCCCAAAGGGGGAAGGGGTATTTCTTGGGGGCCCGCAAACATTTTTTAATCCAGATACATAAACCCCTATCACTCACCCGGGTTTGCAAAAGCAGCAGGAACAAAAGCCCCACTTGGGGGAATCAACCAGTACCAAACGGAACCCAAACAAGGATCGAAGATGCCCACGAAAAAGTAACCGTTAGTTTAAAAAAAGTTCTAAGCTTTTTTTATAACAAATTTAAAATGTATCACTCATGCGATAAAATGACGCATCAAAGCCGCGCGTTTGGAATTGACTCCTTTCCTCATGCAAAAACATGTGAAAAAATACTGCCCTTTTAAAATTGCAACACTATCACGGATACAATGACGGGGTTCAAAACCCACATACGTAATCCGGTGCAATTCATTCAAACAATAAAAACAAAAACAACAACAAAAAAATGCGATAAAAAAGGAGAAAAAGATACATTAATAATGGCAGATTGAGACATGGGGGTTTATTTAATTTCCCATGGGGAATCTAGTACCCAATCTATATATCCACCATGCCTCCCGTGCATATAACTTACGTTGTGATCACCACCTCTGATCGGTTTAAAGACTCTTTCTATCCTTGGAACCAAATCCCGGGGTATCCCCACATGCTGCTCATGGAAGTGCTAGACACCATTGATACACCTATGTTAAGCACTCTTTGGCATCCGAGATATGTCTCCGGATGCGATTTTTTTAAAGTGCATGAGGTGCAACCAACGTATTTTTATCTGGCATAGATTACACGTAATCAGATACACAACGTATCGTGTATTACAATTTATATACAGTGGCATATAAAATTCATGTTTCTTTTGAAAGGGAGTGGAATGTCTGAGATGTAACAACGTGGCGACATGTTAAACATCTCGTATTGCCACTTTTTGTTCATCCCCTTATGTTGAAACCAAGTTAAAGTGGGAGACTCCCTGTCCGGACTTAAACAGACTGGGGGAAAGAAGAGATCGAAGGGTGTTACCTTTTCTGGAGACAAACCTTATATCTGCAAAATTAGCCCAGGTAGAACTACCATCCTGTTCTGCAAGCAAGGGTAAATACTTCCTTATTATGTTACATATTTGTTTAAATTTGCGGGCATATTTTGTGATAAACGTAGTAAATCTCTGTTGTTATCAAACTTAAATTTTCTCTTCTCTCTAAGAAGGTCACATCTGGAAATTCAAAGACTTTCGATTACTAGATTTCCTCAAAAGCCAATCCGGGATAGCCCCGCTTTCTAAGTCTATCTTGCACCTGTTTTCATAAATTGGATAACATTCAGTTAGGGAACAGTTTCTTTTAGTTCTAACTAAGTTCCCCATAGGGGATGGAAATTGATGACATGTGCAAAAGGGTTCGACTTGGCATGCAGAAATGCTGGCTTATATGAAAATTTAAACAAAATAAATTCTCAGTGATACTACCACCTATCAGCTACCAAATCTGACCCAACAGGAGTTTTTCAATCCAAACTCAAGAATCTTTTGGATCAGGGTGTGAGAATGGGAGCTATCTCTCAGAAACTTTCCTGAGGGGTTTATATGTCGAAAAACCTATTTTCCCATTTTCCACTCCTTTCCCGAAAGTACAAAAGGGAAATTTGTCCCGCCCCCATTACGGCCCATAGAAAGCGGGTATTGGGTCATTGGGTGAACCTTTGGGCACCTGGCTTGACTCTATCTTGCAACCGCTCGTGGTATGTTTACCTGGGTACATCAGAGACACAAAGAGTCTGGTTTCTATATTATCAAAAGCTGATTGGGATCCTACCTGTTCGTGGGTCTCATTTTGATGTGGTAGCTTTATACCCAAATCTTGCCTCATTGCATGTCACTTGTTTATTTGAAAACACATTTGTCCCGCTTTAGTTCGTATACAGATACTCTTATCGAGTTTGTGATCATGAGTACAGAATTCCTTCTATGCCACAATTACTTGTCATTTTGTGGGGAATTTTTTTATCCAGTGCTGCGGTGCGGCCATGGGAGCTAAGTTCTCTCCTTCCCTGGCCAACATTTTTATGTCGGCCTGGGAGGAGAGATACTTGCTCCTTTCCTCTTGTCCGTTTGCCCCCCACATCAGGGGGTTTTTGGCCGTTAATATTGATGACCTGTCCGGGTGTGGGGTGGCACTCAGAGGAAGCCCTACTTTTTGAAAAATACAACAATCATAATAATATGAACCTTAAGTTCACAAAATTTGGGAAAGGCAGAAGGAAAAAAAAATTTTTTTGTATGTAAGCCTAATAGGTCCCAAATAATTCCATAGAAGTCTTACCTTACAAAAAAACCTGTAGCCAGGAATTCGATTCTGCATGCCAAGTCGAACCATCCGCAACATGTCATCAATGCCATCCCCTATGGGGAACTAGTTAGAACTAAAAGAAACTGTTCCATAACTGAATGTTATCCAATTTATGAAAAACAGGTGCAAAAATAGACTTTAAAAGCGGGGCTATAACGGATTGGCTTTTGAGGAAAAACTAGTAATCGAGTGTCTAGAATTTCCAGATGTGATCTTCTTAGAGAGAAAGAGAAATTTAAGTTTGATAACAACAGAGATTCTACTACGTTTATCACAACATATAGCCCGCAATTTAAACAAATATGTAACATAATAAGGAAGTATTTACCCTTGCTTGCAGAACAGGAATGGTAAAATTCTACCTGGGCTAATTTTTCAGATATAAGGTTTGTCCCCCAGAAAAGGTAACACCCTTCGATCTCTTCTTTCCCCCAGTCTAGTTAAGTCCGACAGGGAGTCTCCCACTTTAAAATTGGTTACAACATAAGGGCATGAACAAATTGGCAAATACAGATGTTTAACATGTCGCCACGTTGTTACATCCAACATTTCCCCTTTCCCATTTCACAGAACATGAATTTTAATAAGCACTCGATAATAAATTAAACACATACGTTGTGTATCTGATTACGTGTAATCTATGCCAGAAACAATACGTTGGTTCACCTCATGCACTTTAAAAACCCGCATCCGGAGACATAATCTCGGGTGCCAAAAGAGTGCTTAACATAGGTGTATCAATGGTGTCCCAGACACTTCCATAGCACATGCTGGGATACCACGCATTTTGGTCTTCCAAGGAATAGAAAGAGCTTTAAACCGATCAGAGGTGGGGGATCACAAACGTAAGTTATATGCACGGGGGGCATGGTGGATAAATAGATTGGGTACTAGATTCCCTAGTGGATTAAATAAACGCCATGATCTCATCTGCCATTATTAATGTATCTTTTCTCCTTTTGTATCGCTCTTTTGTTGTTGTTTTTGTTTTTTATTGTTTGAATGACATTGCACCGGATTACGTATGTAGGTTTGAACACACGTCAAATTGAATCACGTGATAGTGTTGTCAATTATAAAAGGCATATTTGTTCACATACGTTTAATGCCATGAGGAAGGAGTCAATCTCCGAAACGCGTCGGCTAGTGATGCGATCCTTCTTATCAGCATGAAAATGAACATTTTAATTCTGTTACTAAATAAAGCTTAGAACTTTTTAAACTAACAGCAGTTACTTTTTCGCTGGACATCTTCGATCCTTGTTTGGTTATCATTTTTTAATGGCTCAGAGCAGCGCTGGCACTAGCCATAGCATCTAAGTGGTTAAATAGCAAGGTTAGCTTAGTTCCTGGCCGCCAAAGGCAGCTGCCAGCTATAGTTATCAACCAGCACCAACTGGCTATGGAGCAGACTCGTCCTTATCTCTGATGTGAAGTAATAGCACGTCATGGAGCATTAAAATGTTAGAAAATGTACACACAGGACGGCTTCACTGTGGCTTTTCTGCTGGAAAATCTGCAGCATTTCTGATTAAACCTACACCAGTTGATGCATATTTTGCTCTGAGTTTGGTCACAGATTTGTTATGTATTTTTCTACTTTGACCTAAAAAAGTTCTCGCACTGAAGCAAATGTAGAAAAAAAAATTTAAATCCACAACAAATCTATAGAAAAACTGGTGTAGATTTTTTTCGGTGCGGGTTTTAGCAAAAAGTTTGCCAAAAATTCAGAGTATTTGCGCCTTGTAGATACATGTTCAAGCAGTTCCTGACCAGGCACATTTTTTTCTTTTCTGTAGTACACGTGAGTATGAACGCTGTAATGTTTTTTGAACTTTTTTTTCCAAGGTATGTTAAGCTTTATTTTTATGTAACTTTTACGTTTTTTTTTCTTAACTATCTTCTCATGTATATGTATGTATGTGTATATATTTGTGTTTGTATGTATGTATGTATTTTATATATATGTATATATATACATATACACACATACATATATATATATATATATATATATATATATACATATATATAAATATACATATATATACATATACATACACACACTCACCGCCCACTTTATTAGGTACACCTGTCCAACTGCTCGTTAACACTTAATTTCTCATCAGCCAATCACATGGCGGCAACTCAGTGCATTTAGGCATGTAGACATGGTCAAGACAATCTCCTGCAGTTCAAACCGAGCATCAGTATGGGGAAGAAAGGTGATTTGAGTGCCTTTGAACGTGGCATGGTTGTTGGTGCCAGAAGGGCTGGTCTGAGTATTTCAGAAACTGCTGATCTCCTGGGATTTTCAACGCACAAACACATCTCTAGGGTTTACAGAGAATGGTCCGAAAAAGAAAAAACATCCAGTGAGCGGCAGTCCTGTGGGCGGAAATGCCTTGTTGATGCCAGAGTCAAAGGAGAATGGGCAGACTGGTTCGAGCTGATAGAAAGGCAACAGTGACTCAAATAGCCACCCGTTACAACCAAGGTAGGCAGAAGAGCATCTCTGAACGCACAGTACGGCGAACTTTGAGGCAGAGGGGCTACAGCAGCAGAAGACCACACCGGTGCCACTCCTTTCACTAAGAACAGGAAACTGAGGCTCCAATTTGCCCAAGCTCATCGAAATTGGCCCAGTAGAAGATTGGAAAAACTTTGCCTGGCTGTTTGAGTCTCGATTTCTGCTGCGACAATTCGGATGGTAGGATCAGAATTGGCGTCAACAACATGAAAGCATGGATCCATCCGCCTTGTATCAACGGTTTCAGGCTGGTGGTGGTGGAGTCATGGTGTGGGGAATATTTTCTTGGCACTCTTTGGGCCCCTTGATACCAATTGAGCATCGTTGCAACACCTTGTGGGAATCTATGTCACGAAGAATTGAGGCAGTTCTTAAGGCAAAAGGGGGTCCAACCCGTTACTAGCATGGTGTACCTAATAAATTGGCCGGTGAGTGTATATATACACACACACACACACATACATACATACATGTACCCACAAATATATACACACGTACATATACATATATATGAGAAGATATTTAAGGAAAGAAAAATTTGTCTTTCACATTTTGTATTTGTTTTTTTAACAGAAAAGGTGGCGCTAAAACAAGTTTTGTAATTCTGTTACTTTTCCATATATAGGTGATATCAATTTTTATGGTCGATGGGGGAGGGGTAAAAGTTGCGGTTTGGGCAGTTACTATTAATTTTAATACAATTTTATTTTGTTTTTTTTTAATTTTATTTTAAATAGTGTGCCCCCTAAAGGGACAGAAAGACCTATAGGGCCATTTTTCTATCACTTATTTATTTTATTGTTTATTTTTACTAATATATTATCTCTAGTTTCAGGGGAAATTCACGTGACCACTTTTGCCGGGAAGTAGAGCGAAAAGGCAGGGATGTGATAAAATAACCCCCTGTCTTCTCAGTGGAAGCTCAACTATCGTTGACAGCCAGCTCTATAGTCCTGCAGCTATACAATTAGGCTAGGTCTACACAGCAATGGACAAAAAAAAAACCTATTGAAAACCAAATCCTACAAACGCTCAGAAAACTGAGTTTTTTGTCCATTGCCTGTCAAAAGCTGCTGAAAAAAACCGTCAGTTTTTTAGCGCTTTTTTTGCAGAAATGCACAGCATTATATTTGCTGTGTATTTCTGCAAAAAATGCACCAAAAACATGCAAAAAAATGTGCCAAAACACATCCGGCACTTTACACAGACTCCAATAGTAAATTTTCTGCCCTGCTCTGTCGTTTTTTGCAGCAAAAACTAGCTGAAAAAAAAATGTTCAGTGGAGATTACAGAACGTTTTTACTATACAAGTCTATGGGAGCTCTTTTCAGTGGAATTTTTTTTTTGTGTTTTTCGTTTTTATGTGCAGTGGAGACATCGCCTTAGTTCCAGAACATCAATGCAGAGATAAATGCCCACCACCCGTATGTTTAAAATTGTCATGTTGTCCATGTCCACAAGTCGCTTAGTACAATTTTGGGCTTAGGGTATGTTCACACGGGCTAATTTTGGCGCGCATTTCGCATCGTATTTGCGCTCTAGTATGAAATTACGGTAATCCATAGTTCTCATAGAGAACTATGGATTACGTCTCCTCGCCCCGGGCGTACAATACGATCATAATGGAGGTCTATGGGGCCCGTCGCGCCCATGTACGCCCCACAATTACGCTGTGTGAACATAGCCTTAAGAAGAGCCTCAAAAACTGCATGTGCATTTTGTAACACATTTCCACAATGGTGTATTTAAAAGGGTATGTTCACACAAGACAAATACACTGCCAATATTCAGCCAAAAATGATCAACATTTGGGCTATAAACCTGCACCAGTTGGTGTGACATTTGTCATGGCTTTGACACAGATTTGATTGTTGATTTTACTGCAGATTTTCCAACATGTACTTGTACTAAGTCAATATAGAAAAATCTGCAACATATCTGCAATAAAATCTGCAACAGTTGGTGTGGATTTTTGGGATGTGATTATAAGCAAAAACACTGTGGATTTTCTCCAGAAAATTATTTTGTATTTGCCCTGTGTCAACATACCCCTAAATACACTGTAGGAAAATGCCTTAAAAGGAAAAAAAAAACGAAAAAAAAACCATGGAAGTTTTTGAGCCTTTTTTAAAGCCATTATATATACACAGTGTATATATACATATAAATATGTAATATATATATATATATATACACACACACACACACACATATATAAATAAATGTATTTGTATATATAAATATATATATATATATAAAAACAAAAACACACACACACACACACACACACACACACCACAACAAACACACACACACACCCTCACCACAGTGGGAATCTAAACTATCTATCTATACTGTATGTTCCCACTGTAATGGGAGGAAAAGAATGTAAGGAGAGGTAAAAGACCCTACAAAATGGCCGTCAGAGGCCGTTCACACAACATTATGGTCTATGTTCCAGGTATCTGTTCGAGGGACGGTAAAAACCTGGGACGAAGTCCATGACATTGTGTGAATGGTCCATTAAGCTAAATCCCCTCTGCATTTGACAAAAAAACAGCCATCTGGTTTTTCCGATGCATGACCGTGTTTTTTGTCACGTTTTGCACAAAAAAACACGGTCAGTTCTCGTTTTTTTGCTGTCACCCATACAACTGCATTGTATGGGAAGACAACGAGAAAAACTCAAAGCGTCGGCGTATTAGACAACATGTTGTATAATATGCCGGCACCGAAAGAAGAGTAGAGAAAAAACGACCTGTGGAGACTGCAGCTCGTCTTTTCTATTTTGGGTGCCTAGACAATAGTATTTTCGGCGGTTTTAAAATCCTAAAACCGCTGAAAACTGGATAGTATTGATGTGCCGTGGAGACATAGCCTTAGTAACTTTTTGTGCTCTCCTGACGGGTTAAAACATAGTTGCCAACTTTTGAAAATGGAAAAGCAGGAGATTGAAGAGGGCGGCAAAATTTGCATGGACACGCCCATCTTTTTGTGTGCCACGCCCCTTCAAAAAGCCACACCCCACTCCGCCTAACTGCATAATGGCGTTGGAAGAAAGCCAGGTAGAAATTTCCCCTTTTAGCCAGGTAAATAGCCCCCCATAACCAGGTAGTGCCCCTTACAGGCAGGTAGATGCAGTTTTCGGACTGGGGGTCTGGGGCCCCAGGGAAATGATCTTTGGGGCCCACCCTACTGTACGTAAAAATATTACCGGCCTCTCGGACGTAAATGCGCCCATTTTACCACATAATACAGTGTGCAAAACAGAACTATATTGTGTAGTACAATGTAGTCACACATTTGTCAGTCTAACATATCATAGACGCATGGTTAAGTAGCTCCATCCATATCCCCTCCACCTTCATACAATAACCCCTCCACCCCACATACAATATCCCCCTCCACCCACATACAATATCCCCCTCCACCCACATACAATATCCCCCTCCACCCACATACAATATCCCCCTCCACCCACATACAATATCCCCCTCCACCCACATACAATATCCCCCTCCACCCACATACAATATCCCCCACCACCCCCCACATACAATATCCCCCTCCACGTTTCCCTTGGTCACGCACCTCACCACCTTCTAAAATAAACACCAGCAAGAAAGTACAAGTCTAACTCCTATCACAGGGTCAGGTGTTCCCTCACTCTTACAATCAGGGACACATGTACGCTGCCACTATACCCGCGCCGATATAACCTACAACACCGCCATATAGAGACCACATAGAGGTCAGACACCAGCTCAGGTATAACCTACAACACTGCCATATAGAGACCACATAGAGGTCAGACACCAGCTCAGGTATAACCTACAACACCGCCATATAGAGACCACATAGAGGTCAGACACCAGCTCAGGTATAACCTACAACACCACCATATAGAGACCACATAAAGGTCAGACACCAGCTCAGATATAACCTACAACACTGCCATATAGAGACCACATAGAGGTCAGACACCAGCTCAGGTATAACCTACAACACCGCCATATAGAGACCACATAGAGGTCAGACACCAGCTCAGGTATAACCTACAACACTGCCATATAGAGACCACATAGAGGTCAGACACCAGCTCAGGTATAACCTGCAACACTGCCATATAGAGACCACATAGAGGTCAGACACCAGCTCAGGTATAACCTACAAACGTGCCATATAGAGACTACATAGAGGTCAGACACCAGCTCAGGTATAACCTACTACACCGCCATATAGAGACCACATAGAGGTCAGACACCAGCTCAGGTCACATCACATTACAGTGAATACAGCACTGATCCAATATAGAGGTAAAATAACCCCTGAAATCAGGGACTCACCAGAGACGTCCTATTTGATGAGTCGTTCTCTTCTCTCATGAGTCGTTCTTATTCCCTTTTCTTCTGCATCCGTTCCACACCACTATGATGACTTGTCCCGGCCACAACTCAACCCTGCAGAAATTACACACAAATATCTTAGAATACTCAATTTTCCAGCATCTCTTTATCTATTCCCACCTCTGTACAATATTCCCAGGGGTGGGAGAGCGGGTACAAGCCATAACCTAGAGGTCTAGTACCCTAAGGGGTTGGATGGTGGGGAGAGGACTAACCCCCTGGAGGTAATGCTACAACTATGGGCTGCTGCCATCTCAATTATATTACCAGGTAGGTAGTCAAGACTCTAGGTAGGTAGGCAAATGGGCAAGGCCCAGATAACTAGATAGGCCCTATTAGGTAGTAGACCCCCCCTGATAAGTTGGTAGGCCCAAGTAAGGTAAATAAGTAGACCACGAGTGGGTAGGTAAATAGACCCCAAGTAGATAAGTAGGTTAGGCTGTAGGTAGGTGTTGGTGAGTCTCAGTTACGTAGGCTGGAGATAGTCATGGCCCCCCTTTAGTCCTTAGGTAGCCAGGGCCCCCTTTAGTCCTTAGGTAGCCAGGGCCCCCTTTAATCCTTAGGTAGCCAGGGACCCCTTTAGTCATTAGGTACCAGGGCCCCCTGTATAGATTAGCCAGGTAGCCAGGGCCCCCTTTATAGATAAGTCAGGGCCCCGTTTATCAATTAGCCAGGTAGTCAGGGCCCGCTTTATCAATTAGCCAGGTAGTCAGGGCCCGCTTTATCAATTAGCCAGGTAGCCAGGGCCCGCTTTATCAATTAGCCAGGTATTCAGGGCCCCCTTTATTAAATAGCCAGGTAGTCAGGGCCCCCTTTATTAATTAGCCAGGTAGTCAGGGCCCCCTTTATTAATTAGCCAGGTAGCCAGGGCCCCCTTTATTAATTAGCCAGGTAGCCAGGGCCCCCTTTATCAATTAGCCAGGTAGTCAGGGCCCGCTTAATCAATTAGCCAGGTAGCCAGGGCCCCCTTTATTAATTAGCCAGGTAGTCAGGGCCCCCTTTATTAATTAGCCGGGTAGTCAGGGCCCCCTTTATTAATTAGCCGGTAGTCAGGGCCCCTTTATTAATTAGCCAGGTATATGTCAGTGGCCCCTTTCCTTAATTAGCCAGGTAGCGGCAGGGCCCCCTTTATTAATTAGCCAGTTAGTCAGGGCCCCCTTTATTAATTAGCCAGGTAGCCAGGGCCCCCTTTATTAAATAGCCAGGTAGCCAGGGCCCCCTTTATTAAATAGCCAGGGCCCCCTTTATTAAATAGCCAGGGCCCCCTTTATTAAATAGCCAGGTAGTCAGGGCCCCCGTTATTAAATAGCCAGGTAGGCAGGGCCCCCTTTATTAAATAGCCAGGTAGCCAGGCCCCCTTTATTAAATAGCCAGGTAGCCAGGCCCCCTTTATTAAATAGCTAGGGCCCCCTTTATTAAATAGCCAGGTAGCCAGGGCTCCCTTTATTAAATAGCCAGGTAGCCAGGGCCCCCTTTATTAAATAGCCAGGTAGCCAGGGCCCCCTTTATTAAATAGCCAGGTAGCCAGGGCCCCCTTTATTAAATAGCCAGGTAGCCAGGGCCCCCTTTATTAAATAGCCAGGTAGCCAGGGCCCCCTTTATTAAATAGCCAGGTAGCCGCGGCCCCCTTTTTTAAATAGCCAGGTAGCCAGGGCCCCTTTATTAATTAGCCAGGTAGTCAGGGGCCCCTTTATTAAATAGCCAGGGCCCCCTTTATTAAATAGCCAGGTAGCCAGACCCCCTTTATTAAATAGCTAGGGCCCCCTTTATTAAATAGACAGGTAGCCAGGGCTCCCTTTATTAAATAGCCAGGTAGCCAGGGCCCCCTTTATTAAATAGCCAGGTAGTCAGGGCCTGCTTTATCAATTAGCCAGGTAGCCAGGGCCCCCTTTATCAAATAGCCAGGTAGTCAGGGCCCCTTTATTAAATAGCCAGGTAGTCGAGGCCCCCTTTATTAAATAGCCAGGTAGTCAGGGCCTGCTTTATCAATTAGCCAGGTAGCCAGGGCCCCCTTTATTAAATAGTCAGGGCCCCTTTATTAAATAGCCAGGTAGGCAGGGCCCCCTTTATTAAATAGCCAGGTAGCCAGGCCCCCTTTATTAAATAGCTAGGGCCCCCTTTATTAAATAGCCAGGGCTCCCTTTATTAAATAGCCAGGTAGCCAGGGGCCCCCTTTATTAAATAGCCAGGTAGCAAGGGCCCCCTTTATTAAATAGCCAGGTAGCCAGGGCCCCTTTATTAATTAGCGAGGTAGCCTCCTTCTTATATTAAAACAAACAACACACACAACAGCTTACCTGATTCCCGCTACTGAACGCGACAAGCAGCTGCCGCCGGCTTCTACCCGCGCACGGCATAGGCGGCGCTGTGATATGACATCACAGCGCCGCCTACGTCACCGCTGGAGGCCGCGCCTGGCAGGCTTAAGGCCTAGCGCCGTATGCCTAATTAGTCCCCGACTCCCGGGCCCGGTCTCTGAGTGCTCGGGACGCAGGGCCCAGGCGTTCAGGGACCGGATGCGGCGGACGGGCCCCAGGGAGCGACGGCACTGCCTCCGGGGCCCCCCGCAGCTCGGGGGGGCCCACCGGGGGATTCACCGATCCCCCGACGGCCCAGTCCGAGCCTGGGTAGATGCCCCCCCTTTGTTAGCCAGGTAGATGCCCCCCTTTGTTAGCCAGGTAGATGCCCCCCTTTAGTAGCCAGGTAGTTGCCTCCTTTAGTAGCCAGGTAGTTGCCCCCTTTAGTAGCCAGGTAGATGCCCCCATTTGTAGTCAGGTAGTTGCCCCCATTTGTAGTCAGGTAGTTGACCCCTTTGTAGTCAGATAGTTGCCCCCCTATAGCTAATAAAAATAAAATAATAAAAGTCACTTACCTCACCAAGCTCTGGACATCTCCTCAGCATCGCAGGGGGAGTGAGTGCAGCCGCGCGTCACTCCCCCTGTGACGCTGATCTGTATTTACAGCGCACACCGGCGCTGTACATACAGGAGGAGAAGGAGGAGGGGAACGATCCCTCCTGCCTCCTCCCTGCACAGTAAGACGCGCCGGGCGGGTGAGCGGCCGCTGTGGCCGCTTCACCCGCCTGTAGGAGCGGACCGGCGCCGCCAGAGTAGCGCACCAGTAATTTAAAGAACCCCCGCTGCCTGCGGGAGGAATGCCAACTCTACCGGGAGGGCGGGTGGGGGAGAGAGGGGGAACCCAATTAGCGGGACCCCCCCCCCCCCCCCCCCGCTAAAAGCGGGAGAGTTGGCATGTATAGGTTAAAAATCGCAGAAACCATTGGAATATCTGCAGTTGTCACAAGACCTCGCCTCCACAGGGAGACAATATGTTCACAATCACCTACAATTATACTGTGAACAAAAGGTCACTCTGGGGCCACTATAAACGCAAATGTCAACAAGAACAGATGCTGCCGTTTCTGTGCTGCTCTGAGGCAAGGTCTGAACACTGCCCTAGTAATAATCTCCTGTCCCTCACATCATAACTTATTTCTTAATAAAACGGGTGTGAAGTACGTTATAAAATTCGTAGTTTTTCAGTCACATTAAGTGTAAATTAGAGCATTTTATTTCATAAAAGTTTTTTTGTGGAGAAAGATTTTGTTTCTGTATTTGTTTATGTTGTTTTTACGTCCAGTGCTGTGAGGTGTTTATTTACCACACAGCTGTGCATTATACCAAGTGTTATATCTCCTCACTGGTAATTTCGTCACGACTACCGAGCAGTCTACACGCACAAGTTATCGCCGTGTGGTTTACGTAGTATAAACGGACGACGTTGCTGACACGAGTCTCAAACACGTCCGCAGGACGCTCTGCCCGCACTACCTATCGATAGAGATCAGGCGCCATTTTAGCTTTTTTTTTCCTCTCCTCTAAAGCAATGAAGGCAATGAGGGCGGGAAAGTGATGAATCCGCCCCTCCCCAGAAGCCATTCATCCTATTGGCTGCTCGTCCGATCGAACTCTCGAGCTGCCAGCCTTCTGGAGGCTTTCTCCCGTGATTGGCGAGCGTCCCCATCAATCATCAGCACGCCTCTGACCGGATTGGCTCTCGCTCTCCCGCTGACGCGCATTGGTCACACCCACTCATTAGCGGGCCGTGTGCAAAAACAAGCCGAGGGGCCTTGGGAGGGAAACAGCCGTTAAGTAAAAGAGGCGTCCTCACGCGCGGCACCTGGTGAAGAAGGCGGCGCCTGATTGGAGGAGACGCGGTTTCAAACCAGGAAGGCGCGCTCCGATTGGCTGTACTGTGTCCTCTCGATCGGGCCTGACGGGCAGGGGGGTTATTGTGTGTGTGTGAGGCTGAGAGTACGCGGTACCGGCGCCAGAGAGAAGCGTAGGCACGGGGGCAACGGTATCCGGATTTTCTAACGGCGACGCTCGAAGTTCCGCAAGATGGTAATTATCTCAGGTCACCTCAGGCGGGAGTAAGGGGAGACTTGCAGAGCGCCGGACGCTGGGGGGGAGGCTGCAAATAGCACGTAAAATGTCCCGTTAGGGGGAAAAGGCGGGAAGAGCGATGTGCTCGACTGTAGCTGTGCAGGGAGGACTCCGCCGCCGAGACGAGCGGACCGTCCTGTGTGTGCTCAGCCCAAGGCAGTGCCAGCGGTATTGTTCTGCCCATAGCCGCCCTCTTTGTAGAGCTCAGCGTCGTCGTGTGTTCTGGGGTCGCTCCAGGGGGGATGATGTGAAGGAGCCGCCGATACTAGGGACATTACCGACGACACGTCCGATCAGCCCCCCTGCCCTCGCTGCAGTCACTCAGCCCGTCAGGGGCTTCTTCGCTCTGCTTTGCAGAAACTAGGTCGGGGCAGTTTCCCGCTTGCCTCTGTTGTTTTGGAATATGTCGCACAATGAGCAGCACCTTAGGTGCAGGGACAATGTCAGATCGACCATTATAAGAGGCAGTGACATGACTGGTATGGGCTGGGAACAGATGAGCACAACCTGACAGCAGCCAGCCCTCCTCCCGACACACCTGGGGCAGGACAGAAGTAACTGCAAAGAATAGACTGTTTCCCCATGATTAAAGCC
The DNA here is from genome assembly GCA_025379985.1 of Phyllomedusa bahiana. Taxonomy (NCBI): domain Eukaryota; kingdom Metazoa; phylum Chordata; class Amphibia; order Anura; family Hylidae; genus Phyllomedusa; species Phyllomedusa bahiana. The sequence continues at coordinate 6,848 of JAODAL010011886.1, read as the reverse complement.
AAAATACACAGGGTTGATAAAACAGAAACGGGGGCAAGGGATGGGCAAGAATTTAATAAAGATGCTGCTTAGGGAAACCGGGACGTTAGAAAATGGAACAAAATATTTAAAAAGTCACCGTTTAGGTTATGTTCACACGGTGTAATTGCGGGACTAGTTGGGGGGGGCTGGCAGCCCGCTGGCCCCATAGACATTCATTATTCTCGGCGCGTATACGCCGTGAATAATTGACGTCACTTCTCCCCCTGCTCGCCGTATTGTGCGAGCGGGGAGAGGAGACGTAATAAATAGTTCTCTGAGAACTGTGGATTACCGTAATGACTGGGATGCATTTCACCCCATAATTTGCAAATTACGGGCTGAAATATGTCCCAGCCATTGCCATGTGAACATAACCTTAAAGTGTCGCGGAGCGCCCAATCACTGCTGCCAGGTGAAGGCCTCAGCACTCGCGCACCTGAGAGCTACGGGGACAATTACACTGGGGAACACATTTTGGTGCCCTAAATGATGGAACCATTTTTGAGTATGGGGCACAGATTCTAAGAATATCACCTGTTTTCCCCTTTCGGCTCTAGTTTTGGAGAACCGGCATTGCCACCTTACCAAGTATCTGCCGCTGAAAGTAGTAAGCATTCAATATTGCACTAAAAGGTTGGAAATTCATGTGAAACTGAAAATTGTAGAAGATTTACTTAAAGGGGTTGTCTCACTACATTGATTCGTCCCGTTTTCTCGGTTTCATTTTGAATGCAGGAGCGCGTTTACTGGCTTCTGCTAGGTTGCAGTAGAAGCCAGGTCTGTAGCTATAGCAACCAGTGCTAGCAGCCTATCCGGAGAGATCAGACAGGTCTGTCACTATAGTGACCCATACAAACGGGGATATCTAGGAATAGGTAGAACACGGGTAATGGACACATATTGCAAAGTGACTTGTTTTTGCAAGATCTTTAACATAAAAATCAATCCGTGTATTGAGACAACCCCTTTAAGTAATGCAAAGAAAAACATGAATGTTCGAGCGCATCCAATTCTATTCATCAGCAATACAGATTTATACACAAATTCATCAAAAGAACAAAGTAGAATCATGTAATCAACATCTCAGAAACAAGAACACAATAGATTGGATTCGCAGACGGCAGCACTTATGCCCAGAGTAAAGGCAACATTTGTAGTCAACACAAATATGTATATTTTTGTTCCTCAGTGTAATTTATACAAAAGCACCATTAACTGCAGGGCGCTGTACCTGTAGTGGCCAATGAGCCATTTTTAAAACCAGGACAGCCCTTTAAGGATCGTTACCCTTATGAGTATTGTCCTGATCTAAACCCTGCTTGTACTTCTTATGGGAGCTGCTTCTTGCATGTTGTTTTGGGTTCTGCGGCTGGTGTCAGCAGGAGCCTCTTTAAATGCTCCAATGCAGACTGAACAATTTGTGCAGGGAAAAGCTGCAGCAGATGAAGGCCTCAGCCACGGGCATAGGATTTGACCAATTCTAAGCCCATCTGATTGAAAACGATGGCAGCTTTTTAACCATTTTTTTTGTTCGACATTGTGGTTCCATTGACGGAAATTGAAATAAGCTCACATCATCCACACAGCTGCACTTTTTTTTTTCGTTGCTTAACCAATGGCTGCGTTTGGGCTTGTTCACGACATTTTTGGATCCCAAAATCTCATCTAAATATGCATTGGCGATCGGATCCAACACACAGGTGCGTGTTTGGATGCAGCAGGATCACACCCTATAGATTATTATAAGGGTGCTTTCACACGGTGCGTTTTTGGTGCGTTTTTCAATGCATTTTTTGTGCAGTAAGGTACAGCAATTACTGCTGTACATTGCTGCACATAAACCGCGGCAAAAAGCGTGGTTTTTACCGCGATTTTTACCGCAAATTTTGCCGCGATTTTTGTGCAGTAATGTACAGCAGTAATTGCTGTACCTTCCTGCACAAAAAATGCATTGAAAAACGCACCGTGTGAAAGCACCCTAAGGCTCCTGCTGCGTCTTTTGGACCAAGAATTGACGTCAATTCTTAGAACGGATCTGAAAGACAAGACACGCATCGGCAATCACTTCTGTGAACCCCAATGCGCGTTTCATATTAAAAGCAATGTAAACCACATTGCTAGTTATTAGCTGCGTGTTTGGGGGTCTGACGGACGGATCCAAACACCTCTAAAAGCGTATGTTCACACAGAGTAAACGCACAGTGTGAACATACCCTTAGGCCTCGTTTATACGGTTTATTTCTGGCACTGATTGCTGCAGTACGGCTGAAATCCGTGCCAGCCATTACGGTAATCCACAGTTCTCAGAGAACTATGGATACCGTCTCCTCTCCGCTCGGCGAATACGCCGAGAGGGGAGAAAGTGACATGTTCATTATCCCGGTGGGATACGCGCCGTGGATAATGGATGTCTATGGGGCCGGCGAGCTGCTGCCCCCGCCCCGTACACTCGCCGTAATTGCGGGTGAAATCCGTCCCGCAATTACGGTGTGTTTCAGCCGTGTGAACATAGCCTTACGCACCAAAAACTAGATCAAATACAATGAAGTTCCAGGTAATGAAAAAAATTGTATGAGAATAAGCATCAAAACAAGAGAAGAAAAACATGAAAAAACCCATGCTTACAAATGTGTTTCTCTGGTGAAGTAAGCGTTTATTTCACTGCAAAAAAAGTCATGTGACCATCGCCTTATTAAGTATTTACTGGAAATTTTACCCCATTGAATGGAGTAAAATCCACACAATGTTGCAGATTTCAAACTAAATCCATTCCATGTGCATTTGCTCCTACACTTTTTTTTTTTAACTTCTTTTAACCAAAGACAGTAGTGGTTTCAAAAAGGAAAGGTAATACATCAGACAGTCTAGTGGGGGTCACATCTACTAATGATTTTCCATAGTAAACCCAAACTATATAATACACATGAGTCGGTGCCGATTTTGTGGTGTGGGTTTGCTGCAGAAGACAGTTCTGTCCCCAAGGCTGTGCTTACATGGGAAACACCAAATACTGGTCGGGAAATGCCGACCGGTATTTGGTCTTTTTTTGGCACGCAGGGGGGTGGCTTTTGTTTGTGGATTCAAGCCCTCCCCCTTTGCACCGACGTTCACGTTCTGCCTGAAAACTGGGCGGAAGAATGAACATGTTCTAAGTTTTTTGTTACGTTGGTGGTGTAAAAACACGGATTTTCTATTTAAATCAATGTAAAAGGTTGAAAGTCGGATTACAGATGCCTTTCAGATCCAAAAACAGTCTAAAGCGGACTGAAAACCAGTGCCGTGGGGACAAGCCTTAAGGGTCTGTTCACACAGCATAAATTTAAGCTCCTTAATGAGCTTCAAAATATGTCTGCTTAGAGGAGTATTTTGAAGTGACGTTTTCTCAAAGTGTGGAACGTGATTCATGGCTCGGAAATGCGCTCCTCCACCGTTTCTAGTGGCTTTTATTGGCGGAAACGCCTCAAGAATTGTCAAGGTTAAGTTTTCACCAGTAATACAGGCCCAAAATAAACAGCGCAGTTACGCTTGTAGAATACGCGGGGTGTGTATGACACATTTTACATTGGAATGAACGGAGCTGCATAGAACATACTTTAAAAATAGCTGCCAAAACAAGCGGACATTTACGCCGTGTGAACAAGGTTTGTGCGCACGGCCTTTTTTTATCTGCAGAAAAATCCGCAGGTACCCCCATTGGTTTTTTCCGCCTGTGGAATATTGCGCAGGTCATAAGTACATGTGTTTCTGCTCTAAATCCACAGACTTCAGTGGGGGGTGAGGGGGGGGGGGGGGAAACACTATGGGGCAGTGAAAATCTGCATGGATTAAATTCAGTACAAATTTTCCGGCACAGAAAAATACGCTGAACATAAAATATTTCGCTTTCCTGCTGAATCCACATCTGGCTTGGGCTAATGGTTTTTTCCATCCAAAAACCTACCATTCTGAGGAGGACGTTCCCGCACTGTCGCTCACTGGGGTCCCCATCGCTTCCTGTTGTCATTGTAGTGCAAGGACGTGCGACGAGCCGTTCACTGTACACAGCAGCGACATGTCATTAACCTTATGGCAGAGGCATCAGAAATCGCTCGACAGCCACTAGTCTAATGTAAAGAGAACAAACAACAGTCAAACACCCATTGGTTTACATACAGCACTTGTTGACAAGCTGGGATATCTTCCCCAGTTAATTTTATCATAGTTCAAGCACAGTAATAATTTAGTCACATGTTCAGAACAAACTGCAGCAAAGGGTCTATAGTTTTGCACATAGTGATGTTTTACTCTTACATCTCTAAAAACGGGCGTCTGTACTGTATGTATGTGCTGTGAAGTACAAACATACCTGCATATAGGGATACTAGTAGATACCCCATTTATAAGAACTCTGCCCACGTAGTCACTGTGCAAGGATAGGGTGTCATATATATATATATATAAATATATATTAAAAATATATATATATATATATATATATACACACATTTTCACACCACAAATAAGGGGACAGTGGAATGAGTTTGGATGGCTGTAACAGGGGCTCTGCTTTTTGGAAAGCGACTGAGCGTTAGCAGAAGCCACACTATATGGATATGTGGGTGGTATGGCATAGTTATCAGTCAACCCCTACCTGACGAGTGGCAGCCACACTGTCCTCTGCTCTGTAAACAATTAGGGTCAAGCCCTCCTCTGTTGGCCCACATATATAAATGCCTTCATGTGTTATATGGTCATCCACACAAAACATGCCATCTAGATAGATCTATCATCATAAAAGGGTTTCAGGAGTGAAGAAGGCTGGATGGTCCATTGGGGCATGATAAAAAATAGAAGACAAGGCTCACACTTACCTCCCAGACGCTCAGTCCCAGCAGCCGATCCCTTCAGCTCGATAGTAGCAATGAGTAGTTCCTGTGACGTCAGCTGGTCAAGACGCTCCCGATCCCTTCATCCCGGTAATAGAAGTGAACAGGACAGGTGCAGCCAATCACAGGCCATGGAGGTCACGTGCAGGTTACATTGTGGCCTGTGATTGGCTGCACCTGTCCTGTTCACTTCTATTACCGGGATGAAGGGATCGGGAGCGTTATTATTTTTTTTAATCATGTCTTGACGGACTAACAAGCTTTCTTCATTCCTGGAACACCCCTTTAAAATGACAAGAATACTACCTGCTGCACTTGAACGTGTGGAGCGGAAGTGTTTACATGCTGCACATGCATTGTTCCGAGGAGAACGATTCCCATACACTAGTCCCTTAGTACAAACTGGTCCTGGACTTTTTAACAGTAGAATGGCATTACTAGCTTCGTAAAATTAAAAATGTGGAGCAAAAGTAATGCAGCCTTGTTGCCGCAGTTTTCAGGGTCGTCTATTTTAAGAGTTTGTGCTCCCAATGCTAGAGGCAGGGGAGTACCCATGAGACATCAGAAATGTCCTGGTTTTCTGGCCAGCACTGGAGGCTTGTAGAAGATATTCCCACACCATGTACTGGTATGTGGCTGCTCCAAAGAGGGCAAACAATATGTGTAGTCCATTGCACAGGCTCCTATTAGCCGACGCAGACACCATAGTTCTATGTAAAAGGTCTGTGGGAGCACTTGCTGTTTGGTTTCTCAAAATATTGAAATCACCCTCACCTTACATACAATGGACAACACAAAATTAGGGTTCCAGAGACATCACAATATGGATGGACTGTCACAGTGCAAACAAGGAAAGTGTGCACAGCGGTGGGACACATCACCAGCCATTGCCTGCAGCCGTCACAGTAACGTCATCAAATGTGCCTCTAGTTAGATACATCTGGCACTAAGGCGTCAGCACCACAGCACATGGGGCCTGTACAAGACTTGTGCTTTACTAGCAATGTGGAGCCGTTTCTGACCGTAGGATAAATTTATAATTATCGGACATTTATAACGTATAACAGAAATGTCCCCCCCCGCTGGTTTGCCATTGCCACTAGAAGGGAGAGGCGCAGCTCTCCCTGATCAATGCTACGCAGGTCTTGTATTGATAATAAAATCTGTATCTTGCTGTAATACATAAGGCCTTTTTATGTCTTGAGCAAAAACCAGGAGGGGATCTTACGATAAGGAATGTGAAACATTTACGTTTAGATTTCACATTCCTCTATAAATCACTTCTGGCTGTGGCTCAAAAATTGTAGAGACATGTTTCCTAAGACAAAATGAAGGTGTATTGAACCACGCTTCGGGTTTGTTTACACGGCGTTTTTGGATACGATTCTGGGTCTGTGTTTGTCTCAAAAATCACATTCAAATACATAACATCAATCGGATCCAACACACAGCTGCCTGTTGGATGCAGCAGGAGTGCACCCTATTTATTATAGGGCTCCTGCTGCCTCTTTCGGACCAAGAATTGAAATGTAAATTCTTGGAACAGATCTGACAGACATAATGTAAACGCGCATCTACGATCACTCGTCTGAACGCCGATACGTGTTTTACATTGCGAGCCGTGTAAAATCACACTGCCATTGTTAAGCGTGTTTGGGTCCATCTAGACCCAGGGGAAAAAATTTTCCTCAAACTGCGGGGGCCCTCCCCAGCTGTTAGGAAACTACAACTCCCCCTCATTCCCCTATTTACAAGTTATAAAAAACATGATGGGAGTTGAGTTTCCTAACACTGAGGCCGGCATTTTTTTTAGGATGCCCACAGACGGACCCAGACAAACAAAAACCAAAAAATAGTTTTTTTTTTTTACATGGACTGCATTGTGCCATACCTGCACTCATTGAGTACTATGATAAACCTCATATACCCCCCACACAGGGAAAATGAAAGTAATAGGAGCCA
>JAODAL010011885.1:0-97896 GCA_025379985.1 Phyllomedusa bahiana | reverse complement strand
GAAATAAAACAAAAAAACTATAAAAAATTTTATATCTTGTAATTTCCCAACCCCCCATAGTAAAAATTATCCTGTCTTAAACCGCATGGAAAAAGCTGTAAAAAATGAACCCCCCAAAAAAAAATGGAAAACTGTTTTTTCTTCCTCCCCCATTTTCAAGGGTCAAGCTAAAAAACTGTGAACCCTGTGCACCCAAAATCCCCCTAGATGAGTTCCTTTGGCGTTGAATCCAAAAGGGGGGCGATTTTGGGGAAGGTTTCCCTTTTTTGATATTTTGGGGCTTTGTAAATGTACAGGGCCCAAACAACAAAATCTTGTTTAAAAACCCAAAATATCGTTTCCTCCCTTGTACGCCCTGCCATGGTACCAAAACAGCGTTATTCCACATATTTGGGTTTTTCAAACTTGAAAAAAATTGCATAAAAATTTGGGGTTCTTTTTTTCCGGGATTCCTTGTAAAAATTAAACATTTTCGTCCCAATTGCAGATTGTTGGAAAAAAAATAAATGTTTCACTTTTGCCCTAATGCAAAAAAAAAAATATTTAAAAGACCGTGGGGTTGATATACTCCTTCCCCCCTGGATATTTTTCTTAAAGGGTGTATTTTCCCATATGGTCTTTTGGGGGTGCCCACAAACCTGTAATGGTGCCTAAAGAAAATGAAATAAAAATGAGACTCCCAAATCGGTAGGTTCTCCCCCTTTTTTGAGGCTTTTTTGACCCAAATAGTGCCTAGGGCCACATATGGGATAATTTTAAAAAAGGGCAGAACGGGGGGTATCAAAGTTGATTTGTTTTCCCCTGGCCCATTACTGTGTTCCAGGTAATGGATAAAAATTTAAAATCTGAAAAAAAAAAGGAAAAATTTAAAAATTTCACCTCCATTTTGCTTTAATTTCTGTAAAAATACCTAGAGTTTTTTAATTTCCCTAAATACTGTTTTGATTATTTAAGGGGTGTATTCATTAGGGGTTATTAACATACGGGCCCTTAAAACCATTCAGAACAGGACTGGTCCCAAAAAAAATTTAAAGTTGAAAAAATGTCTTAAAAATGTAAAAAATTTATACTAAATTTTAAAGGCCCTAAGTCGTAAAAAAAAAAAAAAGACATTTAAAAAAATATGGAAACCTACAGTGGGAATATGGTAGATGCTATTTATAAACATTTTTTGGGGAATAACTATCGTTTTAAGCAGAAATTTTTAAACTTTGAAAAGACAATTTTTCCAAATTTTTGTATTTTTCACATATAAACAAGGATTGTTGGCAAATATTTTTATTTATTTTTAAAAGAAAATGTGTATTAGAAACAGGCCTAAAATCACATGGATAGGTAAAGTATAAAAAAAGTTATTTCAAAAGTAACCTCAGTTTTTAAAAAAAATCTTCGGCTCTGTCAAGGAGGTGAAAACTGTGCGGTGGAAAGGGAGTTAAAGGGGGTTGTTCCCTACAAAGAATCTTTCAAAAATAGGGAACACTAAGGGGGACAAGATGATCGGCTTTTCGAGGGTTTTCTGGTGTATAAGGGGCCCTCTCTTGCCAGTCCGTGTGGCGCCCTCCCTATGGTTAGGTCATTGGGCAAAGCTTGCCATTTTCTAATGCCCTAAGAGAAGGAGCGTGCTGGGGGGTTCGGGGGAGGGACGCACCAATTCGAAACACCAACCATTATGAATGCGGGTGGCAAAGTGGGCGTTTAAAATTTTGCCCTGCTTTAGTGTACTTCGGTGGACTTACATCGGGCGCATTTTTTCCGGAAAATTCCCCGTGAAAATGGGCGTTTCGACCCCGATTTTTGTACATTCCTCCAAATGAAACGTTTTCCAAATATATTGCTTTGTTCATTTTTTTTTTTAAGGAGCTAAAAGTGATTTTATCACCTTCGTGCTCTCTGGTTCCCAAGGGCCGACCCGTGTAACCTTTTTCCCTGTGTTTGTTCTATCTGTAGAGGAGGATGTCATCACACGGGTTTGGGCCCGCAGGGTAAAGCTTGGTTTATTGATCTTCCCGACAAAAGTCTAATTACTTTCTGTTTACTTTAGCTCAGCAGTTCTTCCGACCCCAGGAAAAATGATTTATTTTTAAATTTGACTATACACAAAAAAGTTGAATAACAGGCTCATATGAATTAAGACAGCTTGACCAGGAAGTGACAGGCCCCAAACGCATTTTTTCAAAATGAACCTATGAAACGGAAAATGAGACAACCCCTTAAAACAAATTTAGTGAACCTACTTCCCATGGGTTGAAGCAATGGTGGTCCTGCACTTCTAAAGAAGTTGCATCGACAAATGGCACATGGCAGCAAAGTTGAAAATTTGGGTTTGGGAAAGGGCCCTGCCAAAGTCCAAATAACCCCCCCCTAGTTCCATAAAGTGAAAACAATCAAGCATCTTAAAACCCCCGGATTGCCATGTTACACTTTGGGGGAACCCCCGGGAAACCCTTAGGAGTGGGATGCATACCCGTCAGCTGATTCCAGAACCCGTGACAACTCCAAGCCCCTTTCGGGTCCTTCCATCTTTCTTCTGTCCCCCGCTGACAGGCAGGGGTTTTTGATATGCACTATTATATTCCACAGTGCACAAAGAGATTGCATTATTCCAATAAGTCCCTTTCCCCACAGGGGCTCACAGTCTAGATTACAATTAACCCTTTAGATTATTTCAGTAATTTTTTAACCCCCTTAAGCCGAACGCCTGAAAAGTACTTAAAACCAGAACATTTTTTTTTGTTTTTGCTCCCTTTCGTTTCAACATTGTAACTTTTTTATTTTTTCAATGACCGTTGGATGAGGCCTGTTTTTTTTGAGACAAATTTCTTTATGGGGGGTAGTTTAAGTCCCCTTTAAATAAACTGCAAATTTTTTAAATTTTTGTAAAAAAAAAATTGTTTTTTTTACATTTTTTTTTACACCGTTCATATTTCACAACGTAATAACTAGTTAGATTAATTCTAAAGGTTATTACGGTCGTGTGGATAACTAATATGTGTAGGTTTTTTTTGTGTGTTTTAATTTTATGCACAATTTTTTTTTTTAAAAATTTTATTTATTTTTATTTTATAATTTTTTTTAATTCCTTTTTTTAACTTTTATGCTTTTTTTTTTTTTTTTTTTTCTTTTTTTTAAATCCCTGAAAGGAACTGTTTCACATTTTTTTCACTTTTGTTTTAACTTTAGAAATTTTGTATTAGCAAAATTCCATATGCTAATACTTTTTTTAATCTGTGTCACTCTGACCACAGGCAGTGATTAGGACACACACAGTCTGCCCTGATCACTGGTTCTTACACAGACAGCCCTGGTGCTACACTAGGTCTCCAGTTCTGCGTGAAAGCCGTTCCCTGGGCTTGTCAGTTCACCAGGTGTTCCGATCACCCGACAGAGCAGGGAACTCTTTGATTGCGCTGGGGTAATGCACCGTCGCAATCAAAAGGTAAAGCACCGGGTTGTGCAGGTTTCCTCCCTACCGGTGCTCGCAGGGATGCTCTGGATCGGGTGTGTAGTACAGACCCGATCCCAAACGCTCCTGCAGCGCCGGACCCCTGCAAACCCGAAGTCTACAGCGACTCCAAAAGATGTCGCTGTAGAGAACGACCCACAAAAGCTGACGCCAAAAGTCAATGGGCGGGTTGTTAAGGGGTTAAATTTTGGAGTAAATTGTATACTTGGGGGAAAACCTAAAGGGAAACATGGGGAAAAATATGCAAACAGTTTGCAAATGTCCATGGTGGGTTTGAACAACCTTGCGCTGTTAGGCAACCATGGTTACAGTTATTTTGGAAAAATTTGTGGTGGTCATTTAAAAAAGTGACTACTATGTAATGGGGTTGCTCGACCATTGCTGAAGGAAAGTAAGAAGGAAAGGTAAGAAAAGACAAAACAAAATCTAGAAGGCTTTGCACAAAGCTTTGCAGAACGGAAAATGAACTGGACTCCATAATTTGAGACGATATGATGTGGTAGACTGGGAAAGTAAAATATTTCTCTTTAGATCCTGGTCCACAGGCAATGACAAGTGGTGCGCCATTTTACAAAACTGGTCTTTAACTGTCAAATGGTCGCAAAAGCACCCCCCCCCCATGGAATAAAAGTTTAATATCATCACATTCTATGGGAGACAGCGGGAGGTTCTTACTATAGAGTCTATGGGGGAGACAGCGGACGTTCTTACTATAGAGTCTATGGGAGACAGCGGGATGTTCTTACGTATAGAGTCTAAAGGAGACAGCGGGACAGATCTTACTATAGGAGTCAATGGAGACACGGGACTTCTTACTATAGAGTCTAATGGGAGATCGGCGGGACATTCTTACTATAGAGTAATATGGAGACGGCGGGACGTTTCTCACGATAGAGTCTATGGAGACAGCAGGACGTTCTCACTATAGAGTCTATGGGGAATCGTGAGGTTCTTACTATAGAGTCTTATGGGAGACAGCGGGCACGACTCAATATAGAGTCTATGGGAGACAGCGGACCATCTTACTATACATTTATTGGGAGACAGCGGGGACGTTCTTACTATAGAGTCTAGGGAGAACATCGTGACGAATCTTACTATAAGCGTATGGAGACAGCGGGACGTTCTCACTATAGAGCCTATGGGAGACAGCGGGACGTTCTTACTATTGAGTCTAGCGGGAGACGAGAGTACGTTCCTCAAATATAGAGTCTAAGGGATACAGCGAGAACGTTCTAAACTATACAGTTTATGGAGACAGCGGGACTAACTTACTATAGAGTCTATGGATACAGCGGGACGTTCTTAGCTATAGAGTCTGATGGGATGACAGCGGGACGTTCTTACTATAGAGTCTATGGAGACAGCGGGACGTTCTTACTATAGAGTCTATGGGAGACAGCTGGTCCGTTCTTACTATAGAGTCTATGGAAGACAGCGGGACGAACTTACTATAGAGTTTTCCAATGGAGACATCGGGACGTTTCTTACTAGATATATTCTGACGGGAGACAGCGGGACTGGTTATATTACTATAGAGTTAATGGAGACAGCGGACGTTCTTACTATAGAGTCTATGGAGACAGTCTATGACGTTGTATTACTATAGAGTCTATGGGAGACAGTGGACTTTCTTACTATAGAGTCCTTATGGAGACAGCGGGACTTCTTACTAAAGAGCTCAATGGGAGACATCGGGATTATTCTTCACTAAGAGTCTACGGGAGAGCAGCGGTACGTTCCTTGACTATAGAGTCCAAGGGAGAAAGGCGTGACGTTCACACTATAGAGTCTAAGGAGACCAGCGGGGGACTTTCCTAACTATAGAAGTCTATGGAGACAGCGGGAAATTGTTACTATAGATTCTAATGGAGACAGTAGCGGGACGATCTAACATAAAGAGTCCTATAGTGGAGACAGCGGGACGATTGTTACTATAGAGTCTATGGACGTTCTTACTATAGAGTCTATGGGTCAGTACGATCTCACTAAAGCGTCTATGGGAGACAACTGACATTCTTATTATAGAGTCTATGGGAGACAGCGGGTACCGTTCTTACTATAGAGTCCTATGTGAGACAGCGGGACGTTTCATACTATAGAGTCTATGTGTAGACAGCGGTGACGTTCTTACTATAGATGTCCAATGGAGACAGCGGGACATTCTTACTATAGAGTCTTACGGAGACAGCGGGACGTTCTTACTATAAGTCTATGGGAGGCAGCGTACGTTCTTCTCAACAATAGAGTCTATGGACACATCGTACGTTCTTACTTTAGAGTCCTAAGGAGAACAGCGGGACGTTCTTACAAATAAGTTCTATGGAGACAGCAGGACTTCTATACTATAGAGTCTAAGGAGACAGCGGGACATTCTACTATAGAGTCTACGGGACACAGCGGTACTTCTTACTATAGAGGTCTATGGGAGACAGGACGTTCTCACTATAGTCTATGGGAGACCAGCGGGACATTCTTACTATAATATCCCTTGAGAGACAGCAGACGTTCTCACTATAGAGTCTATGTGGAGACAGCGGGAAGCGGGACGTTCTTACTAATAGAGTCAGTGGGTAGACGCGGGACGTTCTAACTATAGTGAGGTCTAAGGGAGAACAGCGGGACTTTCTTACTATATAGTCCTATGAGACAGCGGGACATTCTTACTATAGAGTCTACGGGAGACAGCGGGAATCGTTCTTACTATAGAGTCTATTGATCAGTGTGTACGTTCTTACTATGAGTCTATGGGAGACAGCCGGTACGTTCTTACTATATAGTCTATGGGAGACAGCGGACGTTCTTACTATAGAGTCTATGGAGAACAGCGGGATCGTTCTCACAATAGAGTCTATGGGAGACGGCGGGACGTTCCTTACTTATAGAGTCAATGAGGAACAGCGGACGTTCTTACAATAAGTCTAAGGGAGACAGCAGGACCGGTTCTTACTATAGATTCTAATGGAGAGACAGCGGTGACGATCTTAACTATAGAGTCCCTATGGAGACAGCGGGAAACGTTCTCACTATAGAGTCTAGGGAGACATGCGTGGACGTTCTTTACTTAGAGTCTTATGGGAGACAGCGGACGTTTTAATTACTATAGAGTCAATGGTAGACCGCGGGACGTTCTTACTATAGAGTCTATGGTAGACAGCGGGAACTTTATACTATAGGAGTTTATGGGAGATAGCGGTGACGTTCTTACAATAGAGTCTATGGGAGACAGCGGACGTTTATTACTATAAGAGTCCATTGAGACAGCGGGACGTTCTTACTATAGAGTCTATGGGAGACAGCGGGAACGTTTATAACTATATAGTTTATGGACGACCGCGGACGTTCTTAACTATAGAGTTCTAAGGAGACACAGCGTGAACGTTCTTACTATAGAGTCTATGGGAGACAGCGGGACTTCTTACACCTATAGAGTCTATAGGACAGGGGGACAAACTTACTATAGAGTCTACGGAGACAGCGTAAACTTCTACAAGAGTACTAAGGATTCCAGCGGTACGTTCTTACTATAGAGTCTATGGAGACAGCGGTACGTTCTTACTATAGAGTCTATGGGAGACAGTCGGGACGTCTTACTATAGAGTCCTATGGAGACAGCAGGACGTTCTACAAAGAGTCCTATGGAACAAGCGGGGACATTCTTACGATAGAGTCTAAACGAGAACAGCGGATTTACTTCTTACTATAGAGTCAAGGGAGACATGTACGTTTCTCACTATAGAGTCTATGCGGAGTACACTGGACATTCTTACTATAGAGTCTATGGGAGACAGCAGGACGTTCTCACTATAGAGCTCTATGGGAGAAACCAGGGCGGGAAACGTTCTAACAATAGAGTCTATGGGAGACAGCGGGACGTTCTTACTATATAAGTCTATGGAGACAGCGGGACTTTCTTACATAGATCAAATGGAGACAGCGGGACATTCTTACTATAGATCTACGGGAGACAGCGGGACACGTTCTTACTAAGAGTCTATGGGAGTCAGTGGAACGTTCTTACTATGAGAGTTCTATGAGACAGTCGGTACGTTCTTTACTATAGTCCTATGGGAGACAGCGGGACGTTCATACTAAGAGTCTATGGGGAACAGCGATAGTACGTTCTTACTATAGAGTCAATGGGAGACAGCGGTACGTTCTTACTATAGAGTCTATGGGAGAAACAGTCGGGACGTTCTTCACTTAGAGTCTATGGGAGACACAGAACGTTTCTTACTATAGAGCTATGGAGACATCGTGACATTCTTACTATAGAAGACTACGGGAGACAGCGGTACGTTCTACTGATAGAGTCCCTATGGAAGACTGTACGTTCTCACTATAGAGTCTATGGGAGAACAGCGGACATTCTTACTATAGATTCTATTGGGAGACAGCAGGACGTTCTCACTATAGAGTCTATGGAGACAGCAGGACTGTTCTAACTATAGAGTCTATGGGAGACAGCGGGACGTTCTTACTATATAGAGTCTATGGGAGCCAGCTGACGTTTCTTACAATCAGAGTCCAATGAGACAGCGGGACATTCTTACTATAGAGTCTACGGGAGACAGCGGGACGTTCTTACTATAGAGTCTATGGGAGTCATGTAACTTACTTACTATAAAGTCCTAAGGAGGACAGGCGGTACGTCTTACAATAAGAGTCTATGGAGACAGCGGACTTCCTTACGATAGAGTCTATGAGACAGCGGGACTTTCTCGGCTATAGAGTCTATGGGAGACGGCGGGACGTTCTACATAGAGTCCTATGGAGACACGGGACGTTCTTACTATAGATCTATGGGACACCAGCGGACTTTCATACTAAAGGAGTCTATGGGAGACAGCGGATCGATCTTACTATAGATTCTAATTGAGAACAGCGTGGACGTATCTCACTATAGAGTCCTATGGATACAGCGGAACGTTCTAACTATCAAGAACTATGGAGACAGCGCGGGACTTTATTGACTTTAAGTCTATGGAGACAGCGGTACGTCTTACAATAGAGTCTATGTGAGACAGCGGAGATCGTTTTTTAATTATATTTTTTTTAATTTTTTTAAAAAAAAAAAAAACTATATAGTTTATGGGAGGATAGCGTGACGTTCTTACTATAGAGTCTATCTATGGGAGACAGCGGGACTTTATTACTATATAGTCTATGGGAGACAGCTGGACGTTCTTACTATAGATTCTATGGTAGACAGCGGACGTTTATTACAATAGAGTATATGGGAGACAGCGGGACGTTCTTACTATAGAGGTCTAGGAGACAGCGGGACGTTCGTTACTATCAGAGTCTAAGGAGACAGCGGGACGTTTCTTAAGTACAATAGAGATCTATGGAGACAGCGGGACATTCTTACTAAGAGTCTACGGGAGACAGCGGTGACATTCTTACTATAGAGCTCTATGGATCAGCGGTATCGTTCTTACTAATAGAAGTCTATGGAGCAGTCGGTACGTTCTACTATAGAGTCTATGGAGACACGGGACGTTCATACTATAGAGTCTATGGGAGACAGCAGGACGTTCTTACTATAGTAGTCTATTGAGACAGCGACAATTCTTAACTATAGAGTCTACGGGAGACAGCGGTACGTTCTTAACTATAGAGTCCTATGGGAGACAGGACGTTCTCACAATACAGTCTATGGTAGATCAGCGGGACAGTTCTTACAATAGAGTCCTATGGAGACAGCAGGACTTCTCACTATAGAGTCTATGGGAGACAGCGACGTTTCATTACTATAGAGCTATAGGGAGACAGCGGGACGTTCTTACAATAGTAGACAATGGGATACAGCGGGAACGCGTTCTTACTATAGAGTCTAATGGAGACAGCGGACATTCTTTACTAAAGAGTCTACAGGAAGACCCGGACTTCTACTATAGAGTCTATGGGAGTCAGTGGTAACGTTCTTACTAAAGATTCTATGAGACAGCGATACGTTCTTACTATAGAGTTCTATGGAGACAGCGGACGTTTCTTTACTAAAGAGTCGTATGGAGACAGCGGAACGTTTCTCACTATAAGTACCTATGGTAGACGGACGGGAACGTTCTACTATAGAGTCTATGTGAGACATGCGGACGTTCTTACTATTAGAGTCTATGGAGACAGCGGACGTTCTTACTATAGAGTCTGTGGGAGACAGCGGGACGTTCTTACTATAGAGTCTATGGAGACAGCGGACGTTTTATTACTATAGAGTCTATGGAGACAGCGGGACGTTTCATTACTATAGAGTTATGGGAGATAGCGGGACGTCTTTACTATAGAGTCTATGGGAGACAGCGGGACGTTTATTACTATAAGTCTATGGAGACAGCGGGACGTTCTTACTATAGAGTCTATGGGAGACAGCGGGACGTTCCCACAATAGAGTCAATGGGAGACAGCAGGACGTTCACACTATAGAGTCTATGGGAGACAGCGGGACGTTCTTACTATAGAGTCAATGAGAGACAGCAGGAGGTTCTTACTATAGACTTTATGGAGACAGCAGGGACGTTCTCAACTATAGAGCTATGGGAGACAGCGGACGTTTCTTACTATAGAGTCTATGGGAGACAGCGGACTTTATACTATAGAGTCTATGGGAGACAGCGGGACGTTCTTACTATAGAGTCTATGGAGAGAGCGGGACATTCCCTACTATAGAGTCTATGGGAGACAGCGGGACGTTCTTACTATAGAGTCTATGGAGACAGCGGGACGTTTATTACTATAGAGTTTATGGGAGATAGCGGGACGTTCTTACTATAGAGTCTATGGGAGACAGCGGGACGTTTATTACTATAGAGTCTATGGGAGACAGCGGGACGTTCTAACTATAGAGTCTATGGGAGACAGCAGTCGTTCTCACTATAGAGTCTATGGGAGACAGCGGGACGTTCTCACTATAGAGTCTATGGGAGACAGCGGGACGTTCTTACTATAGAGTCTATGGGAGACAGCGGGACGTTTATTACTATAGAGTTTATGGGAGACAGCAGGACGTTCTCACTATAGTCTATGGGAGACAGCGGGACGTTCTTACTATAGAGTCTATGGGAGACAGCGGGACGTTCTTACTATAGAGTTTATGGGAGACAGCGGACGTTCTTACAAGCCTAATAGTCTAAGACTTCCTGCTTGTGATCTAGAAGAGTCCACTGTTTAACGAAAGAGGACTGTGCAGCTTGTGGTAGCAAAAGCAGAGACACCACGAAGGTAAATCAAGTTACTCAGAGGCGGTCTTCCTTTTTACTTTGGCCACTGCTGGTTGTGTGTCTACAGTTAGAGAGACAGAATAAATAGAATTGGCAGCGTTCGAGCAACATGGAGGCATATCATGGACAATGCAAAAAAACAAACAAACATTTATCAAATTTTAATTACAAATAATACATATGACCCCCATCATAGCTCTCCAAAATGAATACACACTAAACACAAGATGACCACGCACCAGACCTACTACTTCACACAACTAAGTGAAACATAATTGTATCACAACTGATGCCTCCATATCGTATCTTCACATAATTAGTAAAAATCAGAATATCATTCTATCGTAATATAAAATGTATTATTGTCTTCTCTCAGCAGAATATTCAGAGCTAAATTAAGCCTGTTTGTCATTGAAACTATAAAAAAACACCCTGACAGCCAGATCTTACTCCCGGCCCCAAATGCATTCAGCAGCTGGTTGGCTTCACCCACCAAAGGATGCATGTCACACGAGGTCACTACACATCCCTGCTGGCAAAGCATAGGGCACACATAATGACAGCTCTGTGTGCCCCTGTGCAATCTTCATTATCAGAGAGCAATGAAGATCTAGGAAGTTTTGTGCCGCAGCTAGTAATATGCTTCCCGCAGAGCATTGTGATGAGAACATATACAGAAGGTGGCAGAGAGGCCCCACTGTGAGCAAAGATGGACAGGTCTTTTGGAGGAACCAAGGCATGCTGTGACTACTGGAGGGTAGAGGTGTGACTGAATTTTGTCTTACCACTAGAGTGAAGCAGGAGAATAAGAATATCAGTCTTCTAAGGTTTGGTAGTAGTATAATGTTGTACCGTGTTAGCCATAGAAAGTAGTAGAAGAGTGAAGAAATCAGGCCATACCTTTTAGAGGCTATCTGAGAATATTGGATGGTGAGCTTTCGAGAGTACTAGCTCCCTTCTTCAGACATGGTGTTATACAAGAAACTGAAAATGTACAGACTTTTTATACACAAAAGATGGGATCTTGAAATGAACTTAGAATCTTTAAAAATAACAAAATGCAATATAGTAGAAGAGTGAAGAAATCAGACGATACCTTTTAGAGGCTAACTGAGTATATTTGATGGTCCACTATCAAATATACTCAGATAGCCTCTAAAAGGTATCGCCTGATTTCTTCACTCTTCTACTACTTTCTATGGCTAACACGGTACAACATTATACTAAAATGCAATATAAGCAGAGAAGTAATTTACAACAGGTCAAGAAATAAACAATCTGGAAACCTGTGAGGCGCGACAGAGGGATCAGTAATTCTTCCTCTTATCTCATTTGCTCTTAGGTCATGATTTGTGGCCCTCACAGTTCACACATAGTGTGACATGAAACTGGCAATCTTCAAATCTTCAATACGCTGGTCTTCCGTGGAGAAGTGTGCGGCCACTGGAAGATCAGTTCTGCTGTTATTAATGGTGAATCTGTGTGAATTCATGCGCTGGCTTTAGTCTCTGTCTGTTTTTCCCCCCCATAGAGGCCTTTTTGGGGCATTTCACACACATAATCAGATACACCACATTGCTAGACCTGCAGGACAATGTCCCCCTAATTCTGTGCACCTGTGGGACAGGTACACTGTCAGTGGTGTGGATGTGCCTGCAGGTCTTGCACCTGTTCTGCAGGCAGTGGTTTTAATGGGACATTTTAAGATGCAGAGGGAGAGAAAGGAATGGGAATATGAGCTAATGCAAAAATTTCAAACTCCTCAAAATGGACTTAATATTCATGCCAGTTTCATGTCAAACTATGTGTGAACTGTTTCATAGTTTCATAGTTTGTAAGGCCGAAAAAAGACGAGACATCCATCCAGTTCAGCCTGTTGTGCTAAGGTGTTGATCCAGAGGAAGGCAAAAAACCCCAATGAGGTAGAAGCCAATTGTCCTCATTTTAGGAAAAATTCCTTCCGACTCCAATCTGGCAATCGAAAAATCCTGGATCAATGACCCTCTCCTGAATCCTAGTCACTATAACTTGTTATATTATTACGCTCCAGAAATGCATCCAAACCCTTTTTGAACTGGGTTTATTGAATTCACCATGCCCAAAGTCCCTCTGGCAGAATTCAATAGTCTCACTGCTCTTACAGTAAAAGAATCCCTTTCTATGTTTATGTAGAAATTTTTCGTTCCTCAAGACGTAGAGGATGCCCCCTTGTTCTAAAAAAATACAGCCCGGGGTATAAATAAATCTTGGGAGAGACTCTATATTGACCTTTGATGTATTTAAACATATTTATTATGTCTCCCGAAGCCGTTCTTTTCTCTAAATTTAAAAAAACCCTAATCTTGCCAATCTTTCTGGTATTGAAAGTCCTTTTATTATTTTTGTTGCCGCCTTTGTACCTGTTCAAGCTCTACAATGTCTTTCCTGTGCACTGGTCCCCAAAACTGACACAATATTCCATGTGTGGTCTAACCATGACTTGTATAAGGGGAGAATAAGTTCCCATCATGTGCTCTAATCCCCCTTTTAATGCACCCCAAGATCCTATTTGCCTTGGCTGCTGCTGCCTGCCCACTGGCTGCTACATTAAGTTTACTTTTCCCACCAGGATTCCCAAGTCCTTCTCCAGTCACTTTTACCCAGTTTTTTCCATTTAACATGTAGTCATGTAATGGATTTCTCTTCCCATGTGCATAACCTTGCATTTATCTGTGTTAAAAACTCATCTGCCATTTCCCTGCCCAGGCCTCCAACTTATCCAGATCCCTTTGTAATAACACATTATCCTCTATTGTGTTGATTACTTTACAGAGCTTAGTATCATCTGCAAAGATCGATATTCTACTGTGCAATCCATGTGTAAGATCATTAAATGAAAAAGTTAAAGGGATAGGGCCCATATGACCCTTGTGGTACCCCATATAACAGAATCCAGTTGAGTAAAAGTACCATTAATTACCACCCTTTGTTTTCTATCATTTATTAGTTGCTTACCCACTTGCACACATTTTCCCCCAGTCCAAGCATCTCATTTACTTACCAACCTTTTATGTGGCAACGTATCAAATGCTTTAGAAAAATCTAGATAATGACATCCAGTGCCTCACCCCGATCCAGTCTAGCACTGACTTCCTCAAAGAAGCTGATGAGATTAGTCTGACAGACCGATCCTTCCTTTCTAGAACGGCGTTATACAATTTATTTTCAGTGAGATAAATCCAGGATAGGATCTGTGAGAAAACCTTTAAACATTTTACCTACAAAAGAGGTTAAGCTTACCGGCCTATAGTTTCCTGGGTCACTTTTTGACCCCTTTTTGAATATGGCACCACATTTGCTATGCGCCCAATCCTTTGGGACATACCCCATTATTAGACAGTCCATAAAATATTAAGAATAGGGGCCTATCTATGACATTACTTAACTCTCTTAGGACACGTGGGTGTATGCCCTCTGGACCTGGGGATTTGTCTATTCAATCTTCTGAGGGGGGAGCTGCACTTCTTCCTGGGTTAGACAAAAAACTTTAAGTTGGAGTTTACCTCATCCCTCTTTCAACAGGAAGGTCATCCTCCTCGGTAAATAAAAGTGGAAAAAAAGGTTTAATAGTTTGCTTTTTTCTCATCGCCCTCTACTGTTCTCTCCCTCAGTATTTTTCAAAGGGCCAACAATTTTCCCTTTAATCTTTTTACTATTTATATAGTTAAAAAATATTTTGGGTTTTTTAAATTTCTATGGCAATACTCTTTTGTCTCCAGCTTTGCTTCCTTTATCTTTATTTTACACACTTATTTTTTTCCTATAGCTTCTTAGTGCTCTTCACTGCCTCCTGTTTTAGTAGGTGAAACGCTTTCTTTTTGTTTTTTATTGCCTCTTTTACATCCCGGTTGATCCACATTGGGTTTTCCTGTTTCTAATTTTTTTATTACCATAAGGTATGTACCTCTCACAGTGGTAGCTAGGATGTTTTTAAAAATATCCCATTTATTATTAGTTCTGCCATATTTAAACACATTGTCCCAGTCAATACGGTTTAGGGCCTCCCTAAGCAGAATAAAATTATCCTTCCTAAAATTCATTGTTTTTGTGGCTCCATGACAAAAAACTCTTTTGAAAGATAAATGTAAATGTCTTATATTATGGTCACTATTTCCTAGATGCCCCTCAACCTGATCCTTTGTTACTCTGTCAGGTCTATTAGTCAATATTAAGTCTAGAAGGGCCTTTCCTCTAGTCGGTTCTTGCACCATTTGGCAGAGGTAACTGTTAGGCTCATAAATCACGACCTAAGAGCAAATGAGATAAGAGGAAGAATTACTGATCCCTCTGTCACGCCCCACAGGTTTCCAGATTGTTTATTTCTGGACCTGTTGTAATTGACTTCTCTGCTTATATTGCATTTTGGTAGAAGAGTGAAGAAATCAGGCGATACCTTTTAGAGGCTAACTGAGTATATTTGATGGTGAGCTTTCGAGAGAACTAGCTCCCTTCTTCAGACATGATGATATACAAGAAATTGAAAAATTTTACAGGCTTTTTATACACACAAGACATGGATCTTCAAAGGATCTTAGAATTCTTAAACATAACAAAATGCAATATAAGCAAACAAGTCATTTACAACAGGTCAAACATTTAACTATCTGGAAACTTGTGAGGCATGACAGAGGGGTCAGTAAATCTGCCGTCTTATCTCACAGCCATCATGTGTAATTTGTGGCCATCACAGTTCACACATTATACTACTAGTATATTGCATTTTGATATTCTTAAAGATTCTAAGTTCATTTAAAGATCCTATCTTCTGTTTATAAAAAGTCTGTAAACTTTCAGTTTCTTTTATAATATCATGTCTGAAGAAGAGAGCTAGTCCTCAGTTAGCCTCTAAAAGGTATCGCCTGATTTCTTCACTCTTCTACAAGGTTTGGTAGGAAAGTACTGCTGTCCCAGTATTACCTCCACACAGTAATATCACGTAACATCATATTACGACATAGCATTGCACACAGCTTATTGTTCACACACAATAGTGCCAGATAATATAAAACCAACACATAGTTGTCCCTCTAGAGTAGTGACACATAACATAATGCTATCGTATTATATTATCCTAAGACAGTACTGATACAAGGCTTACTCTTAGGGTATGTTCACACGCCGTTTTGTGGCACATACATGTAAAGTGAAGGAAATAATTATTTGATCCCTTGCGGATTTTTACGACCGTGAATACGTCCGGATTTCCCATTGGCAGCCATTCTAAGCTACTTGTTCCTTATTTTAGGCCCCATTGGTGATGTATTTACGGATGTAAATATGTCTGTAAATACGTCCAGGACTAAGCCCTGGGAACATCGAAATCCTGCTTGGAGAACCACAGGTCCCAGCCAGACTTGTGCTGTGCTGGCTCTTGCTGGACATACTAAATAGAATACAATGTGAATGAAGAACAAATACATATTCATTTTTTAGTACAACAATAGACCAAAATTCACATCTGTACAACATCTGCATTGGCTTATTAGATGTAACATTATTGTAATTTTCACAGACTTTGCCATACATTTTGTAGGGGATATTTTTTATTTGCAACTATATATAATATATATATATATATATTTATATAATATATAAATATATATATATTATATATATATATATATATATATACATATGTGTATATATAATGTCATTAATGTTATTGCCAAACATGTATTAATACATTGATTTAATTTATCCACGCGAAATCCGTTCCGTAATTACATTGCAAATACGTGCCACACTGTGTGATGCGTATTTGCGTGTATATCCAAATTTCTCACTCTCTCTATATACTCTGTAACTAGAATGGGCATTTGACATTCAGGACTCTGGGAAAGATGGGTGATTTTTTTCTCTGTCTCTCTCCTTCACATAGTGATATATCCTGCAGATTATTACACCTCTGATCTCTACAGATCTGCGGAACAAAACTATACGCTTTATCTGTCTGTTTACATGGGACTGCACATCTGTCTCACAAAAGTTTTTTATGTGGGACTGTGCATCTGTCTCACAAAAGCTGTTTACATGGGACTGTACAGTACAGCTTTGTTTTATGTGGGACTGCGCATCTAAGTCACAAAAGTTATTTACATGGCTTTGTTCTGTGTGTTTTACATGGGAATGCACATTTGTGAGTTATGTGGGACTGCACAGTACAGTTGTGTTCTCTGCTTGTGATTTACGTGGGACTGCACCTCTGTGTTGCAAAAGTGTTTTACATGGGACTGCACAATACATCTGTTTTTCTCTGTTTGTCATTTACATGGGACTGCACAAAAGTGATTTACATGGCATTGCTCTGTGTGTTTTACATGGGAATGCACATTTGTGTCACAAAAGTTACTTACGTGGGACTGCAAATGCAGCTGTGTTATTTCTCCCTCTGTGTCACAAAAGTGATTTAGGTGGGACTGCGCACCTGAGGCATGAAAGCGATTTATGTGGGACTGCACATTATAGCTGCACTCTGTGTTTTACATGGGACTGGACATTTTTGTCACAAAAGTGATTTAAATGGGACTGCGCATTTGAGGCACAACAGTGATTAATGTGGGACTGCGCAGTACAGCTGTGTTATTTCTTTCTCTGTGTAACAAAAGTGATTTGCGTGGGACTGCACAGTATAGCCACACTCTGTGTTTTCTCTCTCTTTCTCTCCTAATTGAAAGTGGTATCGGGGCTCCCGTCGGCGTGCATGACCTGGGTGGGACATGGCACTCAGCCAGTAACACAGTATCTGGGTGTAAACCGACCTGGTCTTCAACTCCGTTACTGAGCGCATATAAATCAGGGAGTTTTCCTAAACCGTAGCACTTTGCTAATGGTAACCAGGGATGGACAGGTTTACATTTTGGTTCCATTCATGTTAAACTATGATCTTTGTAGTGAGACAACCCCTTTAACTGCCAGCAAGCTCCTGTTGCTCTCCGCTTCCTTCGGCTTCTCACCCAGGACCTTTGGAGCCACTCACACAGAGGGACACACACTGGACCTAGTCCACCCGCCTCTGCCCCTTATCGAACATTTCAAACTCTCCTCCGCCTCTATCTGACCACAATCTGCACCCTCCTCCTTCCCACACCTGCCCTGCAGGAACATTCAATGTCTTAACCCTCACACTCTCTTGCCCCTCTACAGTGCCAAGCAAAAGGGTAGCAATGATTTGAACTTTTGACTGTCAGGCTCCATGTCTATCGATGAGCTGGATGATGTGGTTTCTCTTTTCCTGGGAAATCTTCTTCATGGCTGCTCCTTGATTCGAACCAGTGACCTTTTGCTTGGGAATCAACCTGATAACACACTCAGCTTTTAGTGTATGTGAGAACAGGTTGTAATTTGTAGTATACAAGAAGAAAGATTGTTCCATCACTGGAAGCAAAACAGTAACAATGCAGTTACATGACAAGAATCTGCAGAACTAAGTCAACGTTATGTATGAGAGAGCCAAGATGATCGTCTATAAAATGATGGTAGGCTCATGTTCAAAGCTGTAGAGGATGGTGAGATATGTTACATAGTACGGTTGAAAGAAGACACGTGTCCATCAAGTTCAACCAAGGGTGATAAAATGTGGGTGAGGGAGAGAGACAAGGATTTT
Source organism: Phyllomedusa bahiana (assembly GCA_025379985.1). Classification (NCBI taxonomy): domain Eukaryota; kingdom Metazoa; phylum Chordata; class Amphibia; order Anura; family Hylidae; genus Phyllomedusa; species Phyllomedusa bahiana. The sequence goes on along the minus strand of JAODAL010011885.1, from coordinate 79,571 downwards.
AAGCCCGGCCTCCCCACTGGCTAATGCCCTGAAACCCACAAGGCAAGAACCAATCTGCTCCAGTGGAGACCATATATGGAGCCTGAAATTCACAAGTTCAAATTATTGTTACCCTTTTGTAATTGTTAGGCCCCATGCACACTCATGTTTCCGCTGCCCTGGCCCCTGGTAACTCACCTCTCTCTGATCCTGCTCCGCTGCAGTTCTCTGCTGTGTACCTACGCACATGTACTCCCGCACTGGTTCTGAGAAATTTAAAGGGCCAGTGCGCCGGTAATCACCAGGTGCTGACCCTATATATTCTTTCTTGCTCCAGCACACTATGCCAGTCTGTTGGTATTATTTAGGTGTTTGGTGTACCTGATCTTCTGTCCGTTGCTACTCACTACGTTGCCTCTCCCTGACCACGCTCTTGCCTGTCGATTCAATATCACGGTTTACCCCGACTGCCACTGCAAGCAAGTCGCGTCAGGGGTAGCAACCTAGGAGTCCCCCGCCGCACAAGTCCAACCGGCCTTGCAGTGGGCTCAGGTAAAGACCAGGGGTATGTTCACACGGCATTTTTGCTCCATGTGGACATACGCTTTTGGATGTGTGTTTGGGTCCGTCTGACATTTTTCACAGTGACTCACCAACAGGTCAGTCGTTTTTCCACAGGTGATATAATTATGGTCAGTACATTAAGCACAGGGGATATCATTATGGTCAGTGCATTCTGCACAGGTGATATCATTATTGTCAGTGCATTCTGCACAGGTGATATCATTATTGTCAGTACATTCTGCACAGGTGATATCATTATGGTCAGTGCATTCTGCACAGGTGATATCATTATTGTCAGTGCATTCTGCACAGGTGATATCATTATGGTCAGTGCATTCTGCACAGGTGATATCATTATGGTCAGTGCATTCTGCACAGGTGATATCATTATGGTCAGTACATTCTGCACAGGTGATATCATTATTGTCAGTGCATTCTGCACAGGTGATATCATTATTGTCAGTGCATTCTGCACAGGTGATATCATTATTGTCAGTGCATTCTGCACAGGTGATATCATTATTGTCAGTGCATCTGCACAGGTGATATCATTATTGTCAGTGCATTCTGCACAGGTGATATCATTATTGGGCAGTGCATTCTGCACAAAAAAGGGGATATCAATGTATGTCAGTGCATTCTGCACAGGTGATAAACATTATGGTCAGTACATTCTGCACAGGTGATATCATTATTGTCAGTGCATTCTGCACAGGTGATATCATTATGGGCAGTGCATTCTGCACAGGTGATATCATTATGGTCAGTGCATTCTGCACAGGTAATATCATTTATTGGTCAGTGCATTCTGCACAGTGATATAATTATTGTCATGCATTCTGCACAGGTGATATCATTATTTGGGCAGTGCATTCTGCACAGGTGATTTCATTATTATCAGTACATTCTGCACAGGTGATATCATTATTGGTCAGTAAAATTCTCCACAGGTGATATCATTATGGTCAGTGCATTCTGCACAGGTGATATCATTATTGTCCGTACATTCTGCACAGGTGATATCATTATGGTCAGTGCATTCTCCACAGGTGATATCATTATTGTCAGTGCATTCTGCACAGGTGATATCATTATTGTCAGTGCATTCTGCACAGGTGATATCATTATGGTCAGTACATTCTCCACAGGTGATATCATTATGGTCAGTGCATTCTGCACAGGTGATATCATTATTGTCAGTGCATCTGCACAGGTGATATCATTATTGTCAGTGCATTCTACACAGGTGATATTATTATCAGTGCATTCTGCACAGGTGAGATCATTATGGTCCCGTGCATTCTGCACAGTGATACATTATGTCAGTGCATTGCACAGTATATCATTATGTCAGTGCATTCTATGCAACAGGTTTTATATTCATTATTGTCAGTGCATTCTCCACAGGTGATATCATTATGGTCGATTTTCCAGTGACATTGTATGCTGCACAGGTGATATCATTATGGTCAGTGCATTCTGCACAGGTGATATCCATTATGGTCAGTGCATTCTGCCATCAGGTGGATTCTCATATATTATTGTCAGTGCATTCTGCACAGGTGATATCATTATTGTCAGTGCATTCTGCACAGGTATGTCATTATATGGCAGTGCATTCTGCACAGGTGATATCATTATGGTCATGCATTCTGCACAGGTGATATCATTATGGTCAGTGCATTCTGTGGGAGATCCTGAATAAACATGATCATTGGTGGGTCATGAGGACATGATTGAAGCACTGCTCTAGAGGGACTCAAACACTCATCAAACAATGAGCAGTGTGTTTTACACTGTTCGCAATGTAAAACACGCATCGGCTTTCACATGAGTGATCACGATGTGCGTTTACCTTGCGTCTCTTGGATCTGTCTTTCGGATCCGTTCCAATTATTGACTTGTCAATTCTTGGAGCAAAAGACGCAGCAGGAGCCCTGTAATAAAGTATAGGCTGCGATCCTGCTGCATCCAACATGGATCCAGATCGACGCTACGTTTTTGGATGTGATTCTCTAAACACGCAATGTGAACATACCCTTAGACTCCGCTCCCTGACGTGCTTTATACCACCACTTGGGGTGGTCCAGAGCAGGGGCGTAACTATGGGGGGTGCAGAGGTAGCGGTCGCTACCGGGCCCAGCAGCCTGAGGGGCCCCAAAATCCCTTCTGCTATAGCATGGTCAATGGCACATGGTAACTGAAGGGCCCCATTTCACTTTTTGCACCAGGGCCCAGAAGTTTCAAGTTACGCCTCCGGTCCAGAGGATCCACATCCCACATACCTGTGACATTCCGGCTATTATTTTTCTATTACATTACTGTGAAGCTAGCACTTTGTTTACTAAACACTTAAATCCAGCAATTTTCATTTTACAGAAACATTTGCTCAGGAAAAACAAACCACTTACCCGAATATGTTTAACAGTGAACATCACTGGTTCAGATAAATATAACTTGCTAGTTGATTCTTTATATACAGCAGCAGTAATGACAGGAGAATTGACAACAACTGTATGATTTGTGGTCAAAGCTTCAATTCCCAATTTAATGCTGGCGTTCTCTGTAGATAAGTAGCGCCCCAGGTTATTGTACAAGACAAATGCAACTCTTATTTCACCTATGAATGAAAAGATAAAAAAAACATAATAGTTAAAATGCATCCAGTGAATTAGTACTTGCATATTGCAGAAGGTTTGCTTATTTTTCCAAGAGTCTATTCATAGATTAGTCAAATAATCTCCAAAAAAATGGGAATCTCGCAAGAGAACAGAGAGTGACTTTTGATCGCTATATTTCCTATTTTGCCATAGGCAAACTTAAACTCTATCAGTTCTCAATCTATAAAACACTAAAACGTAACTTTTATTATGTATAACTCTTAACCTCTATACACACTATTTAAAAACCTGATTTCTAACCTCTCAATTTATCTCTTTCTAATTCTGAAGGAATAACTTCTTTTACATTATCAAGTCTGGTGGAACCTCACCTACTAACAGGAAAACCTTATATATTCAGTAATTTACTAACTCCAGTAAGGGATCCTCCACGAGGTCAGGCATGACATTTTAATTTGTGATTTCTCACCTCTGTCTACAAGTGTTACCTGCTGCAGGGGTCTCACAAGGAAACCTTATATGTTTTATGTCCATCAGATTAGGGATGACTGCCCAAGTAGGAGTCTTGGGATGCCTTACTGGAGTTAGTAAATTACTGTAAATATAAGGCTTTCCTGTTAATGGGTGGTGTTCCACCAGACTTGATGATAGAAAAGGAGTTATTCCTTCAGAAGTAGAGAAGGGATAAATTGAGAGGTTAGAAATCAGGTTTTTAAGTAGTGCGTATAGAGGTTAAGTGTTATACATAATAAAAGTTACGCTTTAGTGTTTTATAGATTGAGCACTGATAGAGTTTAAGTTTGCCTATGGCAAAATAGGAAATATATTAATTGATTAGTACACAGAACAGGCTGCTATGATAAATTATCTGCATAGAGGTCACCACTAAGGATCTAGATCAGGGGTGTCAATCTCCTTTTTACCGATGGCCACATCAGCATTATGGTTGCCCTCACATGAGCATTGGTGTAAACTGGAGGGTGCCACTACCTATGAGTTGCTGAACGCAGTGGTGTGGAGGTACACGCCAGAGCTCTGAATCCAAGATGACACCTGCTCCCTGTACTGGCAATGCCACCTCTGCCAAGTGCTAGCTGCTTCTTCCAGCGAAACTGGAGAGCTGGTTCTTCTGAATTCCCACCTTGCCCATCCTTGCTTGCTGTCTAAGCTCTCACTGACCACATAAAGGGCGACATGTATGAATGGGGCTGCGCCAGATATCTGGCATCTTTACAGCCCGATATACAGCGTAGCCCCGTTCATACATTTTCAAATCTCCCGCACGCCACTCTGGGGTGCATTGCATCTCGCCTGCGGTGATGTGTAATGCTCCCTATCTCGTGGGGGGGGGGGGGGGGGTGCGAGAGATGGGACGCACTAGAACCATAGCAAAGTTATAGATTTCTGGGCGCATTACAGTCGGAACAGGTATACCACTTTGACCCGCTGCATAGCGCACCATTACCTTTAGGCCCACAGGAGCTCAGGGCCTACCGGGGAATCCACTGACTCCCCGGTGGGCCAGTACGAGCCTGCTGGTAAGACCTCTGATAATATGGGACTGCAGATGGCGAGACAGACACTTTACCTCAGATAATATGTGAATGTACAGAAGTTCGAAGCTTCCTTTCCTTCATATGACTCTGAGGGGACGTTCACATGTTGAGTAAAACTTACTCGCTGGGTTCAGCTGTTGAAAACCACGTAGTCTGACATGTTTTCATCGAGTATTACACATGCTTTTTACAAGGGTCGAATTTTGAATTTAACTTACGGTTTACAGTCAGAAACAATTGCATTAAAAACCACATACATATGTTTTGGGCGCGCAGGTTTTTAGCCATCACCATTGAGATCAATAGTAAATTACCATGTGTTTTCTGCGTGGTATAAGATTAAAAAAATTAACATGTTCTAAGTTTTTTACTGCACGTTGGTTTTGAAAATCGGCCGCTGAGAATACACATTGTAGAACTACGTTCCAATGCATATTTTCTATTGAAGTCAATGGGAATCATTTTAATTTAGTTTTAGATGAGCATTTCAAGTCAGAATCTGCATGGATTACGACTTGAAATACTTGTCGTGTGGACAGAGCTCAAAACGCCTAGTTAATAAATAATAAGTCATAGCCTGTGGAAAAACCTCTGCAGGGAAGAGATGGCTGGGCAGAACTTTTCTGGAGGTAAAGCAATGCCCAGGTTAGGATTTTATTTAAAGCTGTGTTTGCATGGACAGTAGAATTTCATAATTTTTTTTCAGACAGAATTTAAAGGAGTTTTCTCCCTACAGAGTTGAATAGGCTGCATGAACGAAATAATCTGTAACTTCCGGGTTCATACTGAATGAAATTTGCATAAGCTCAGTGGTGAATCCAGCTCTATGTTTTCAGTTGCTAATTAGATCAGATAAGCTCAGAAGCTTCTGAAACTACTAACAGGACTTTTTATCTGATCCCTCAAACAAAAGCCCTAATTACAGTGCTGTTTACTTGAGATAAATCAAGCTTTTTACTGCCCAGCAGCCCAGACTCTGCTGTGACCTGTGTGATGATGTCACTCACTGCTATCACATAGAACAAACAGCAGGGGGGAGAGATGTACACAGGTCAGTTACTGAGGGAACTGAAATAGCCAGGGAGGTCATAAATTCACTTGTATCTCCTTAAGGAAAACAGAGGAACAAAGCAATATATTTGGAAAATGTCTTTATTTTGTGTTCCCTACAATTTGAAAGCTATTCTTTGTAGCGAGACAACCCCTTTAAGGTTAGGTCTACACAGCACAGACATCCCGCTGAATTCGTGGTCAAGGGTCGGAGGCAGAAGGTACGGTACACAGTAGTCGCAAGATACAATGGGAACGCTTCCTCTCAAGGCACAGGTCACTATCAATTTAGTGGGGGTAATAGGAAAGAGCAGGACTTGGTAGGACGCCGTCGGGGTGTGGGTGTGCTCGCGACCCGACATGGTGGTCGCGGGGACACCCGTTACAGTAGCTTTTAGGTCATAGATTTCTGAATTTCACACTTTTTGGTGCAGAGTATAGTCTAACAACTCAAACTGTGAATTTTAAGAAAAAAGATGGGATGCTGTGTAAAACATAAAGAAATAAAGAATGCAATTCATTTAGAGATTGATAGCAGCAACACATCTCACAAGAGTTGGAGCAAAGTTAGCAAAAAGCTGGAAAAGTCAATACGAAGGAAACGGTTTCAGTTTTCACCTACATCACATGACTGTATCAAAAGAGCATGATGAGGCAGAGTCTCTCAGAAGCAAAGATGGACAGAGGTTTAGCAACCTGTGGAAAAGTGTCTAAAAATTGTGTAACAATTTCAGAAAAATGCAAACATGGAAATAAACCAGCATCCACGTGAAGCCAAGCAATTTCAGAAAATGTTCCTTAACAGAAAATTGTTTAGACTTTGAATATTCCATCATCTATGTTACATAGTAATACAAAAAGATTTAAAGAATCTGAAAAATCCAGATGTACAAGGATCAAGACAGAGATTCAATATTGGATACTTGTGATATACCGGCACTCAGGGAGCAATGCATCAAAAGCGGGTATAATTTATCCATACAAAGCACAGCGTGGGCTCAGGAACACTGACAAAAATTATTGCTTGCAAACATAGTTCATAGGACAAACCAAGATCAAACTGCCCATTGGTGGAAACTGCTGGACACTTTAGCCCTAGCCCAAATGGGTTCTGCCTCGGGCGACTATGTCCAGTAGCTTTCACATACAGGTAACTTGACTTGTAACTGCTTGTGTGGTACAACAGCCGTCTTATTAACTCCCAATCAGCCGTTCCCATAAGCCTGAAAAAGGGCACTGGTCTGAAATGTTGCTTCTGATTTTTTTTTATACTAACCTAGTATAGATATTGGTGCTGTTTCCTTATGACTTAGATTAAATTAAGTTTGGATAAATATTTTTCCCCACAAATTAGAGTGTCAACTTATTTGTTTTGACTTTCAAGAGTGAGCAGGAAGACAATACTGGAGCAAGAAGGGGGGATTAACAACATAACATTCCCAGTGGCTGAAGACAGGAGAGCCAGCAAGAACCCACTGCTGGAACTGGGAGAGATGAGTAACACTAATATTCCTTTTTACTTCTCAAAGATTCAGTGAGTCAGAAGTAAATTGAGGATTTGTTACAACCAATAGAGGGCGCAGTGAGCTTCCCAGCTCCTTTCCCATAATGCCTTGTGATATGCAGATGTTTAATAGTGGGCTAAAAGCCAATCAAAACACTACACAACTCAACTGGTGCTCTCCTCAAGGAGAGATGTTCACCTTTTCTCAGCCACTCATTGCTTCCCACCCAGTCAAGCCAGTATCGCTCTTCTCTAGACTGATGAGGGGCAAAACCCCGAAACGGCTGTATGTAGATGAGCAATATTGGCTTGACAATTATTCCTTTTTGCTTCTCAAAGATTCAGTGAATCAGAAGTAAATTGAGGATTTGTTACAACCTATAGAGGGCGCAGTGAGCTTCCCAGCTCCTTTCCCATAATGCCTTGTGATATGGATCATAAATGCAAACTTTGACAAGAAAGAATGACTCTTACCATAACAATTATACTCTAGACTGGGCTCCCTAACCCCTTAAGCCCCAGGCCTGAAAAGTAGTGAATGACCAGAACATTTTTTAGTTTATCCCTCTTTCCGTTTCAACAGTTGTAACTTTTTTATTTTTTCAATGACGCCGTTGGATGAGGCCTCGTTTTATTCGAGACGAGCTCTACTTTATGGGGGAATAGTTTAAGTTGCAGAATTTTTTTTTTGCAATTTTTTAAAAACTTTTTTTTTGTTTTTTACACCATTAACATTTCCCACTTAATAACTTGTTAGATTAATTCTACAGGTTATTACAGTTGTGTGGATACCTAATATGTGTAGGTTTTTTTGTGTGTAATGTGTGTAATGTATGCACTTGTATTTTTTATTAAATATTTATTTTAATTTTATTATTTATTTTATTTATTTTTTACACTTTTTATGTTTTTTTTTTTTGTTTTTTTTTAAATCCCATGAAGGGAGAACTGTTTTACTTTTTTTTTTTTACACTTGTTAATGTATTAGCATATTCATATATGCTAACACATTGTAATCTGTGTCAATCTGACACAAGCAGTGATCAGGGCAGCTGATTGCTGGCTTGTTACACAGACAACCCTGGGACTACTCTAGGTCCCCAGGGCTACTGTGCAGCTGGTCCCCGGGCTCTGTCGGGTCACTGGATGTTCTGATCACCCGACAGAGCAGGGAAACCCTTTACTTTTTCAACACAGCTTTATTTATAAATCACAGAATAAGCAGCATTACAAAGGCAAGAGTAAGCCAATGAACATATAGCATCAAGACAAATGTCACACATGTTAACAAGGTCATCAGGTAATTTCTCAGGGATATGTACTAATAAGAGAAGAGGAAAAGACATAGGGGAAGGGGGAAGAGGAAAGAGAGAAGAAAGGGGAAAACGAGAGAGGGAGAGGAGAAGAAAAGAAAAAAAAAAGAGGGGGGAGAGGGAGGGGAAAGGTAGGGCTTAGGCTAATAATTAATACAACAAACACATCCTACCATACAGATAAGATGACCAGCGAATACACAAAGCATTATTGCCCTATTGTGTCACTTTGCAATGATGGTACAGTATAGTGTAGCATAAGAGCATTAAGATAAAGGACAGTAAATTCAAAATGAACAGTTTAAAAAAAAATTACCCGCAACTCCCCTCAGACTCAGCCCGGTCGGACCCCCCCGCCCACGCACCAGTATGCGAAAAACACTATTTTCAAATGAGACGTTAAAGTCCCCTGTTTTTAATCACTAAATCCCAAAACGTCAAGCAAAAGCGCGGTATTCTGGGGTAGATGTGAACAATATCCAATCCTTCCACGTCTGCAGATATCGGACCATGGAGTGGGTTTGGTCCGCCCGTATCTCCTCCATCCTCTGCAAACAGTAGACCTCTTTGAACCATTCCACCATAGTAGGTGGTTGGGTGGATCTCCATTTTCTCGGAATGAGAGCTTTCGCCGCAATCAATAGGAAGAGCAATAGGCTTCCCTTGAGAGCACGCATAGGCATAGGGAGCACAAGGAGGAGTAGAGTCGAGGGATCATCCCGCAGTTTGAAACTTGTGATAACCTCAACTAACTCGATGATTTTAGTCCAAAACGGACGAAGCTCATTACACCCCCACCAAATATGGGACATGGTGCCAGGCGCCAATCCCAGGGAAACCCTTTGATTGCTCTGGGGTGACAAACTGTAGAAATCAAAGGGTTAAAGCAGGAGGTTTCCCCCGCTACCCGGTGCTTGCAGGAGCTGCGCAGGAAACAGGGCTGTGTTGTACTGCCCTGATCCTAGCACTGCTGCGGAACCACGTGCCGCAAACTCCGATTTCTGCCGCGATGTCAAAAGACGGCAGCCGGTCACTAAGGAGTTAAACAACAATTGGTTTCCACTAGACCGAAAGAAGAAGCGTATAAAGAGTTGTAGCATTGCATAGATTAACCTTTTCCTATCCCTTTTCAAGTAGGAGGTGACATTTAAAAATGTTCTTCCAATCCTATTTTCCGAATGTTTTTGACACACAGCTGTTTATTTGAAGTTTATTTGACACTGGCAAATGTGTATTTGATTGTTTCAGCAATAACAGTTGTTCTACTTGAAAATAACCATTTTTCAGCAAATTTAGTAGGATTTCTGTGGGCAGACACAAAAATGTTATCGGATAGGAAAAGGTTAAGCTCTCCATATAAACTATATACATATATGTACCTAGACCTATTATAGATATCTTCTTTATATGTTGCTGTTACCCAACCATGGTTCCAGATAGACATGATTTAGTTTAAAAAGAAAAAAGAAAAGTGGTTTACCATTCCGTCCATTTTGTCTTAATGTACTTGAGGATAGTTGAATAGAGCTACCATATCCAATATTCTGTGGGAAATGGAGATCTTCCAAATTCACATCTGTGCTTAGTCTTGCAACTTCAAGTTCTGTATATAAAACGGAATACCAACAAAGCAATTTCAGAAACTTTTACAAAAAAAAACACAATTTCAGCACATTATATATATTTTTTCAGCATATACCATACATTTTACTATTGTACAGAAGACAACATTCACAAAAATATTTGAATGGCTCATTTATGCACCAAGCACCAGTGCCCTTTCCAACCTCAGTGAATAAATGATCTGTTCAGGTATACTGGTGCTGTTACCCTTATTGCTTTATATTACTGATAGAGTAGTTGATCTGGGTTGATCTGTCGTGATACACTGCGACAAACCATAGTAGTAGCTGGGTTCCCACATAGTAGTAGCATCGTAATTGGGTGCGTGGCAAAACCATATTAAGATTGTAGTGCCCTAAGGCAAAACCACAATTAATGATAGAAAGTGGCTTTATGTTGTAAGATAAAAAGGTATTCCAGTCACACTACTTCTACTGTGTCAGCATGGTCTACGCTGGCCACAGGAACTAGAGAGGTGGCTACACATGTGGGATTGGAGTTCTGACTGCAGCCGGACAAAGGTGCTCAGCCGTACTCAAAACTCCCATAGAAATGAACAGAAAAGGCCATGCATGTGCGCCCACTGCTACGTTTCCTGTGGCCAGCACAGACCTGGCTGCAGCAGAGCAGAAGTAACATGATGGGAACACCCCCTTAAAGGGAATGTGTCATCAAAAAATGAGTCATTGTTTAAGTCCCATTTTTATGTTCAACACATGTTTTTTTTAGGAATTTTTGGTTGTTTTTTTTATTTTTCATATCACTTTCAACATTTTTTTAATAATGCTTAAGTCCTGCAGTTCTCATTTTGGTCACTAGGCCGTGTTTGCACTGCTTTAACAGCAGTCAGAGAGATAATTTACAGTAGCTTCATTTACATAGGTGTCTTAAGACTGACTTAGTCCCATTAACTTCTATTGGAGAGTTTTCTAGTCATGCTCTTTGACCTGGGAAGAAGTCACTGTGCAGGAAGGTGAAAGGGTGAACTGTGACCATCTCCTCTTTTGATTGGTGGATCCTGTGTTATCTATTCACGCTGGTGTCTTCTTTCAGTTTGCCCTTCTATGTGCTGATAATAAGCAGACAACTGAGAATCTTTCTCTACAAAACAGGAAGTGTCAGGCTATTATTAGGCTTAGTGGCCAAAGTGAAAACTGCAGGACTTAAGAATTATTTAAAAATATTGAAAGTGATATGGAAAATAAAAAAAATATAACCAAAAATTCTTAAAAAACGTGAGTTAAACAATAAGTCATTTTTGATGACACATTCCCTTTAAAGAAGTTGTCCCACATCTCAGACCCCCACCTTTCAAGAACAAGTCCCGAAAACTCTTTGTTCTGAACTGAGAGATAATCCGACTCTCCCATTGAAATGAATGAGGGAGTCTTGACCACCTCTATGTTCAGAACAAACGGCCACATGTATGAAAACGGTCTAGGTCCAAAACTCACTTTCTTGCCCATAGCAACCAATCAGAGCACCCCTTTCATTTCATATAGTGCTCTGGAAAACTGAAAGGGGAGCTCTGATTGGTTACTATGGGCTCTGATTGCTTGCTTGGGCAAAAAAGTGAGTTTTAGACCTAGACAGTTTTCATACATGTGGCCCAAAGTGTTTTCAGGGCTCATTCTCAAGATAGGTAACGGATCCCAGACATTGGAGCTGCACCTACCTGAGCACTATACCATCAATGTCTGAAGTGAGACAACCCCTTTAATTAAATTGTGACACGCAAGTTAGCAGAAATCCACAATTATAAGTCGTGATTTTAGCAAGCAAAATTAGCAGTTCAATGTTGTGTTGCTATCCACAAGACCCTTGTGGTAGATATAAGGAAGAACTTTTCATCCACTAACAGCCAACAGATTTGAAAATGAGGATTGTAGTAACTTTTCAGTGTTCAATAAAAATTTTTGCACAAAAGTATAGACTTACGACTCTGGGGAACACTCATTTTGGAGCCTAAAAAGTTTAAATCATTATTGAATATGTTTGGGGCATCGATTCTGAAAATGACACGCGTTTTCTGTATCAGCTCTAGTTTTGGAGATCCGGCATTGCCACCTAACCAAGTATCTGCTGCTGAAAGTTGTGGTCACTCAATATTGAACTAAACAAATGTTCAAAATTCATGTGAAACAGAAAAGACAAAGGGCGTCATGTCCCAACACACAAACGCCAGTTTTTTGTTCTATTTTGCGGCAAACCCACTTTTTACGCCATATTCTTGTTGTAAATGAACTGGTGTATTCCAAAACTAGGTGCATTATATGCTGGGAACGGCACTTTGTAATGCGCCTAAATATGGTGCACTGTGCGCCCCCGTCGTGGGCAATTACTGAGGCGCCTTACATATTTTATGCCCCCTGTCGAGCAATGAGCCTTTGATAGACGCATACAATATACTACCAATGATATGCTATGTGCCACGAATTCTTGGTACAATGCCCCCTTTTTTGATGCAATGCGCCCTTTTTGATACAATGCACCCTTTTTGATACGATGCCCCCTTTTTTGATACAATGCGCCCTTTTTTGATGCAATGCGCCCTTTTTGATACAATGCGCCCTTTTTTGATGCAATGCGCCCATTTTTGATCAGATGTGCCATTTTAGGCGCATTAAGTAATCTATGCAAGGTATATTGCCAATTTTTACAAAGTATCAGACTTTCAGGCGCTCTTTACACTGATTTAATGCACCTAAAACTGTCGCCCATAAATTTTAGAAAATTTTAAGAACACATGCAAACAAAAACATGAATGTGCCGAGCAAATCCAATTATATTCCTCTGCGCTACATATTTATAAAGAAATGAATCACAAGAACAATGTAGAATCATGTAGTCAACATCCCATAAACTATCGCTGCTAGAACAGAATGGATGTGATTTTTAGACTCAGCCGGACCCAAATACCCACACTAATGTCAACATTTCTAGGCATCAAAAAATAAAAATGGTCTTAAAATTTTTTCATGGTGTTTTCATGGACACTTCTCAAGGAAAATATATTTTTTTTTTTGGGGTTCTATTGGTTACAGACCCAACCCCAGGAAATTTCAAAAATGTTTACGGGGTTTTCGGGAACATTCAAGGCCCTTTGTTAACAGAATCCCACATTTTAAAAAATCAACAAAAACTTTTCAAAATCACAATTTGCCCAAATCAAAGGTTGCCCACAACACGAAAAACTTTAAAGGAAAACCTGAAACAGATTTCACAGAAATTTCATTTAAAATTTTTTTTTCTCTGACAGATTTTAAAAAAATACCAGTATTACTTTTATAAAATGTTGATCAAAATAAGGAAAGCCCTCAAAAAAAATTTCTAAAAAAAATTTTTTAAATAAAAAAAAGGTTAAAAAAAAAAGATAGAAGGGGGTTTTTTTCCACCTGAAATTCCCAAGAGTTGTTTTTCACGGGCCAGCTTCAAACTCACCCCTTCCTGGTTAGGCTGTGGAGGGTTCTACAGCAGTGATTGGTAATTAGCCCCTGCTTTTTTCCTAGCTGAGCCAAAAAAAAGAGGCATCGGTAAGGGAAAAGGAAACTTTAAAGGGGGTTTTTTTGCCATGAATTTAAAAAAATTAAAGGGGGGAAAGTTTTGTTTTTTAAAATAAAAAACATTTTCCCATTCATTCATTTTTTAAAAATTTTCTGAAAACCTTTTTTTGCCCTTACCCTGCCCCTTTTATTGATCCATTGTTTTTTAAACACCCTCGTCTCCCGGGGGGAAAAAGGGGCCCAGGGCTGGAGCCCCTCGCACATGCTAGACTTCACCCTCTTCTCAGGTAGCTATTTGAATTTTAAAGGGTCAAAAAAGTCCCAATTAAAAAAAAAAAACCTCAATAGGTTTTTCATTGATAAAGGGGGAAAAAAAAATCCAAAGGTTAAGTTTTCCCGGGCAGGGTTTTAAAAACCAAGGACCCTTGTGCTGTAAAGAAAAAAAAAGTTACCTCTGACTACAATTTTGGGCTATTTACAATTCTAACAAAAACAGCCCTTTTCTTTACTAAGAGGGAAAGGGCCCCGGTGATGCCATCCTCTGGGGTCACTTTGTTTCTGAAAAATTGAAACAAAATCACCCCACGCCCCTTTTTTGACAAAACAGACCCGAAGGGGGTGGATAAGGAGGTATAAAATAAAATTTTGGGCCAAAAAACCCCTTTAAGTGTTTACCCTTTAAAAAGTATTGGGGGTTTTTTAAATTAAAAAAAAATTTTGGGACTGGGTTCCTTTTGGGGGAATCCCTTAACCCGGGGGGAGGAGGGAGGGGAGGGTTATTTTAAAGTATATGTATCCCGGTTTTCCCCTTTTTTGTTTTCCCTTTGGGTCTGTATAGTTTAATGGGTTTCATAGGGGAAATTAAATTTTAAAAAGGAAAAACAATCCCTGAGATCATTTTGGGATTCAGATGAAAAATTTCCTTTTTTTTTTTTGGTTCACGGGATACAGGTGTTTTAAAAGGGGTTTGTAAAAAAAATTAAAAGGACCATCTTAAACTTCACACTTTGATACAAACTGTGATACCCCTTTGTTAGTTTTTTTTAAAAATACAAATACTATTGGGTTTCCTTTAATAAACATACTTTTTAAAAAGGGGTTTAAAATTTATCAGTATTGATATATAGTAATTTTGTTTTTATATGGTATATATCCCCGTGAGTGAAAAAAAAATGGGCTCTGCCCCGCCCTGGGAAGGGGAAAAATGAAGGGGGTCTGTCAACCCAAGAAGCTTGAGGGGAAACAACGGAAATTAAGGGCCCTTTAAAGGGAAAAAAAAAATCAGAAATTGAATCATTTTTGGCCCGTTTTATTCTCTTTAAAAAAAAAACCCCAAATATCTGGGGCCAGAATAGATAAAACCCTTTCAGCGGGATATATTGGGGTTAATTTTGCAAGTTCCCCCCTAAATACTTCCCCGAACGTACAAAGCTAAAAGAAAAATTTTTTATTCACCGCACCAACCCAAAAGTAATTTAAGGAACCCGTTTTTAAACAATAAAAGAAAAAAAAAGCAAATATAAATATGATGCAGGTAATCTTATATCTACTGCTAAAAAACAAACCACCAAATTGAAATTTTGGCCCCCCGTGTTATACAAAAAAACAAAAGGGGAAGCATAATATAACGCAGGCAATCGGGAAAATAACCTGATTGATGAACTAAAACCAGCCGCTGTTTTTCCCCCCCCTGGGCGTTCCCCGTTTTCACCCAAAAGTATATTTCAACTCACCACGGGGAAGGGAATAATGTCCTCCTATTTAAAACGGGGATTTGGGGTGATCCCGCATAAAGAAGATAAATGGCCTTAACCCCTTTCTCCTGTCCATTTACGGGGGGGCCCTTTAAAACAAGTGGGGTTTTTTGTGTTTTTTTGCAGTATATGTAATATTACCTGCCTCATATTTATGTGTGCTATTTTTTATTTATTGCTTTATTATATTATATACAGCTTTATTTATCTTTTCCTACATAGTTAGACCTCAACAATGAAATGAATATACCGCTTACAGCCCACTATCCTTCATCCAAAGGCAAAAAAAAAAATGGGTTGCAGCAAAAATTTCTATTTATTTAAGGGGGAAAGCTTCTTCTAAAAATAAAAAAACAGCGATCAGGGGCAAAAACTTTTGGATTTAAAAAACCCTTCTTTCAAAAATTTAGCCCCATGAAATTTTTAATATTATTTGGTTCCCTCTTTTTTAGTAAATCTAGCATGACGTGCTGGATCTTACAGTAAAGAAGCCTTTTCTAATTAGAAACCTTTTTTCCCTAGACATTTTAAACAAAGGGTTTGATCTCTGTTTTTAAACCCCTGTATTGGGTTTTTTATAGTTATTGATTAAACCCTTAAATGGGTTTTGCCAAGAAGTGAGTTCCTTACCTCTTTTCTGCTTTAGGAGAGAAAAAAAAACTGAAATGCAAATAAATGTAGCCAGCCCTTTTGTATAAGCCCCCTTTATTCCTGTTACGAGAGTACGAGGTTTTTGTCCCCTTTAGAATCGAAATTTCCCGAAGGGGGATAAGCGGCTTGCTTTAAAAAACTCTCCCCAACGAGCAACATACCGTGAGGTTTTTCCCCCATTCCTCCCCCGGCCCCAAGGAGATCAAAATTTGCTTTTAAATCCCCAAGGGGTTGTGATTAGGGTTTTCTATATCTCTGTATAATGGTATTGGCGGCCTCTCTATAATTTCACCCGCCCTTTTAACATGGTTATTAAACGTGTATTTTTGTTTTTGTTTCAAAAGCCAACCCTATGAAGATCCCATATATTAAAAAAAACCCTTTTTTCAAAATTCCCTATTTTTTTCTTATCCCCGATTCTTTTTTACACTGAAAAAATAAACGAGCGCAATTTTTAGGGGGGAAGAGGGGAGGGGGGTGAGCAAGGGGAGCGAGGGGGAAACAGGGGGGGTTTTGCAATGTTTCCCCTCAAATAAATTTCATGCAACCAAATGGATTTCATACAAACAGACAGCCTCATTTCAAAAGCACTTTTTTCCCCAGTCCCCCCAAAGCTCAAATTTATGTTTCCTTTCCTCAGATAAGAAGTGGGAAACATGCAAAACGCGGGCCCTTTAGCTCCCGGCCAAGGGCCTGGTTGTGTCTTAAGGGAAACTGACCCGGAAAACTAAGGGGGACCTTTAAAAAAATTTTGTTTGCTCTCAAAACTTTTTCCTTTTTTTTAATTTAAAATTTTTATTTTAGAAAAATGATTAAATACCCATTTTTGGGGAAAGGATCCCTCCCTCAACCCTTTCATTTTTTGCTAGCTGCAAACCGGCCCCAAATATGGAAAGGGGAGGGCAGCACTAGCTTAACCTAACTTATCCAGAATGATTTGTAACATTGTACTGTTCTTTTGTGTTATTTACAATGATATTACATATTCCAAAATAAGAGCATAGGGCCCAGGACTCACCTCTGCAATGTCACGTCAGTATTGGTATATATTGTTAATAACCACCCTCTGTTTTCAAGCACTGAGACCGTTACCCACTTACACACATTTCATTTTCCTCTGTCCAAGCATTTTCATTCCACAAAGCTCAGCGGATGGAAAAAAAAGTGATGGCTCTCAGACTATGACACAGAAACTAATTATGCATTTCACTCAACATTTCATTTTCTCCTGTGAGTACTGTGAAGATTAAAAAGGTTTATTACATTCACTTTCTCCTCACCACTCCGACCATTTCTCCCTTATTACTTTTTAAAGATCCAAAATGTTCAGCTTTCAACTTTTTTATTATTTATACAACTGTATGTTTTTTACATAAATGTTTTTTCCTTATAGATTTTAGCAGTCTATGTAGACCCTAGTATCAAGAGAGGCCTTTTACTTTCTATTTTAAAAAGAGGTAGCCCAAACAAACATAGTTTTTTAAATTACGCTAATAAAAATGTACTAAATGATAAATAGCATACATGTGTGTATATCCTATACGGTGTATGTATTGTAAGGTGGCAACAGCAGGAAGGGTGTACAATGGAGTGTACATCTCCCCCAGGTCCTTGCATGCACCTTTCGATGGTCCAGCACTGCCCCCAAGGTTTAAGGACCTTGGGGAATGAAAGGCCAAAGTTCAATAGGTGTGACAGTATAGACTGTCGACATATTTTTAAACATGTGAAATATGTTAGCATGGCTTCAGCCTTTCCTGGGTCGGCCTTTTCATGGGATTGGCTAGAGCAGGTGGTGCTCATTTCCCCATGGTTCCACTCCGGGATTTCCTGGGAGTATAAAAGTCAGCAGGTAAGCGGACTAAGGGGCTACAACTCCCAGGCAAACTTCCATCTGGAGAGGAGCAGGTGGGGAACCAGCAGGACTGCTACCTGATTTTATGCGGTTACTTTACAAGGTGGTTAGTAAGTTTACTCTGTTGTCAGAGCCCCGACGGGCAGGCTTTTGTTTTATATTGTACATGTCTTGCACTTATTTTTGTGTTGCTGCTTCAACAAAATACAGAGGCCTGTATTTTTGCAACTGGAATCCGTCTCTGTCTCTGCCTGAAAAACACGTGTTTCACGATCCCAGAGCCGCTAAAGTTCACAGTATGTATATATATATATATATATATATATAAAATATATATATATATACACACATCCAGCTGCCGGTCCATACATCCTAGATGTATGCAGTGAACGTTCATCGTTCATGTGACAGGTGCAGCCAATCACAGGCCTCGATGTCACCTGCATATGGCCTCTATGGCCTTTAATTGACTGCAATTGTTAGGTGAATTAAGAATGATCAGTGCTACAGCCAGGATGAATGGACCAGTTTCTGGTCCATTCATATATATGTGTGTGTGTGTGTATATATATATCTGTCCTTATAGACCCCTAAAAGAACTAAAAGTGCCCTTGTCAAAAAATGGAGAAACTATCCCGAGAAGAGCGACTCCATATAGGAAACTAGCACTTATCAAAGAGCCCCTATTTTACCCTATCAAACGTTTAATGTGTGTCCTGACATGTTTCTTCATACCAGTGTTTCATCAGGGGACTGGGATAGGTATGGGTTAATAAATACAAATCATCTGAAAAAGATAAAGCAGTATATATAAGTAAAACCTCCTATGACAATGCTTGTAACTGGGCTAAAGGAATTACATTAATCTCAAAAGAGGTAAGTGTATCCACAGTTCAGTGTTTAAAGAGAACCTGTCACATAGGTTATGCCCCCCTTGCTGAGGACAGAACAAGCCAGTGTCAGACCTGCTGTTTCCAGCGCTGTGTCCCATATTCTGTAAGATGCAGCAGTTTTAGAGCATTTACCGCTCAAATCTTATTCATGAGCAGGTGTTAGCTCCACCCACCAAAGGCTAGCTCCGCCCACTGACAGTTATTCACATGTTTCTACCTATTCAAAGTAATAGGTTTGTCGGTTGAGGTGGGCGGGCTAGCCTCCGATTGGCCGGGTTTGAAAAAAACTGACACTCTGAAGGACTCTTCGAATGACTCTTCTGGCTGAAAACTGCAGATCTGAGCATTAAATACACGAAAACTCCAGGATCTTACAGAATAAGGGGCACAGGGCTGGAAACAGCAGGTCTGACACTAGCTTGTTCTGTCCTCAGCAAGGGGGGCATAACCTATGTGACAGGTTCTTTTTAAATAACATTTACCAGTGATACATGAATGAAGGTGTAAAAAGCAAGCTAGAGACATATAGGGGCATATGGCTCCCATTGTCTCTGGAGGGCTATGAAGTGCCAACCAGTAATGTGCAATTCCGGGAAGTTTTTAAATGTGTCTGCAGTCATGTGACCGCTGTCAGTGTTGTTCCGGTCAGGTGATCGATGACATCTAGTGACTACTTCCGCCCTCATGCCCCTGAAGTTACAGAGACACCGGCTGGTAGAGACAATGTCTCTAGTAACTTGAAGATGCATGGTTATGCCTCCATGATAATCTCTCTGGGGCAGGGTTTATCTGTTATCAGTACCTGAGACCCAGGCCATGGCAGCCTACATACAAGGGAACCTACAGAAGGGCTTTATCCGCAAGTCCTCCTCTCCTACCACAGCCAGGTTCTTCTTCGTTGAGAAAAAGGATGGTTCACTATGTCCACATATAGACTATCGCGACCCCAACAAGATTACCGTGAATAACCGCTATCCTTTACCGCTAATCTCAGAACTCTTTGACTGGCTTCATGGAGCAAAGATTTTTTCTAAACTGGACTTGCAGGGTCCTATAACCTCATCAGGATTCGCGAGAGTTATGAATGGAAGACTTGAGATGGGCAATTTGAATACTTGGTGATGCCCTTTGGTCTGTGTAACAGTCCAGCAGTCTTCCAGGAATTTGTCAATGACATTTTCAGGGACCTCCTGTACACAGGTGTTATTGTTTACCTGGATGACATCCTCATATTCTCACCTCACCCGCATACTCATTGAATCCATGTGCGCCAGGTGCTGAAACGTCTTCGCAGTAATCACTTGTACGCCAAGCTAGAAAATTCGATAATTACTGGCCATCATGTTGGCTTTGGTAGAATGGTGTCAACTCCTGGAGGGAGCTTGTCATAAAATCGATTTTTACATGGACCACAAAAATCTCCAGTACCTCCAGATGGCTCTATGCCTCAATTCACACCAAGCCAGGTGGTACCTTTTCTTATCGCGGTTCAACTTCCTGATTCACTTCCATCATGCTGAGGAAAACATCAAGGCCGATGCCCTCTCCTGTGCTTCAGATGTAATCGGAGAGGAAGTTGTCCCTCAGCACATCATATCCCCTGAACGTCTGGTCCACGCAGCCCCTGTTGACCTCCAACACGTTCCCCCGGATAAGACATATGTGCGCCCTGCACTCCGGAGTAGAATTCTGAAATGGGGACATTGCTCTCTGGTGGCTGGGCACCCTGGTGCTCGAAAATCTTATCAGCTTATCTCCCATTTCTACTGGTGGCCAGATCTTGCCAAGGATACTAAAAAATTTGTGGAATCCTGCACCACCTGTGCTTGCGACAAGATGCCACGCCACAGACTGGCTGCTTTGCTGCAACCTTTACCAACTCCCTATACTCCATGGTCTCACGTGGCGATGGATTTTATCACTGACCTTCCTCTGGCAATACTGTAATTTGGGTGGTCACGGCTCGGTTATCAAAAATGTCGCAGTTCGTTCCATTGCCTGGCTTACCCTCTGCTCCACGTCTCATCATAATTTTTTTTAGCACATCTTCCATTTGCACGGGCACCCCCGCCATGTAGTCTGTGACGAGGGGTCCAATTTTTCTCGTGGTTCTGGCACGCACTAGGCTCCCGACTACAGGTGAAGTTGGATTTTTCCTTGGCCTATCACCCACAGTCAAAAAGTCAGGTGGAGAGAATTCAATCAGGACCTAGGCAGTTACTTGCACCACTTCGTCTCTGCTTGACAAGACTACTGTGACCTTGTGCTAAACTTTCTCTAGTTCAGAAAGAAGGGGATGCTAAAGGGGGAGATACTGTCACGAGCGGCCCCACTCATACTCCCTCTGCACGTTCGGCGGAGCTGCGATCCGCATTTTGGGCTGCAGATGCACTCGTTCCTCTAGCAAGTACTTACCCTGCTGTGCTCCTGCTTCCACAAGCTCCTCTGCCAGCCCATGCACGCATCCTCACTCCCTAGGGCTCCGAGATTTAAAGGGCCAGCGCGCCGGTAATTGGTTGATTGCCGGGCGCTGACCATATATATATTTCCCCGCTGGATCTATTGCACCTTGTGCCTTTGAGAATGAGAGTGTGTTCTTGTCTTGCCATGTTCCTGACCCGTTGCTACATTTCCTGACTACAAACCTTTGCCGCCTGCCATGACCTTCCTGCCTGTCCCCGACTACGAGTTTGCTTCACGATTCGGTACTTCTCTGCACCTCGGTTGCCACCACAAGCAAGTAGCATCAGGGGTAGCGACCTGGTGGGACTCCCTGGTAGGCAGGATGGGCTTGCTGCGGACTTTGGTGAACACCGGGACCTACTTAGATTCCGCTACCTGGTGTGGCTTCTACCACCGCTTGCGGTAGTCCAGAGGATCCACTACTCCTGCCATTTCATATACCAAATTAAATGCTCTTGAGGCTTGGAGTATGTAGGTAAAACCACTCGCCAACTCCGACGGAGAATTGGTGAACACTTAGACGACATATGTAACAAAAGAGACACATCTGTTTCTAAACGTATTTAGACAGTACGTGGAGGGATGTACCGTGACATGAAATGTATGGGCATTTACCTACATGTCCGTAAGGGTGATTTCAACAACAACCTTCTTATGAAAGAGGCTTTCTGGACTCGTACCTTGGGCACAGTTATAATAGGGTCTGTTACTTCATTATTATTTCTACCAGATAGTGTGCACTTTCAGTTTTTAAATACATCATTCATTCTTTCTTCCCTACCCGGTTTCTGCTCATAAACTACGTGATATCGCAACTTAACATCCTGAGTCTGTGCTTGTTCTTGTCCCTGTCTCTTTTTCAGAGGATTTATATTTATTAACCCATACCTATCCCAGTCCCCTTATGAAACAATAGTACGAAGAAACATGTCGAGACACACATTTATACGTTTGATAGGGTGAAATAGTGACTTTTTGACCAGGGCTAGGTTCCTGTATGGAGCAGCTCTTCTTGGGGAAGTTACTCCATTTTTTGACTAGGGCACTTTCAGTTCCTTTAGGGAACTATAGGGACAGTTATATGGGTGTCCTGTAAGAATCTAATTGACACAACAGGATCTGGTAAGCTCTGACACTATAATTGTCACTTTCAATATTTTGCTACTGAGATTTTCTGGGCTGTGAGAAATTTTCAGGTGGGACTATATATACATATGTATTTTAATAGTGAATTAAAAGTTAGGGTATATATAATAATAATAACAATAATAAAAATCTTTATTTATATAGCGCCAACATATTCCGCAGCACTTTATAATTTAGGGGGTATAAGTACATACAAACCAGACATTACATTATAAAAAAGCTACTGACAAATGAGACACGAGGTGTGAGGGCCCTGCTCAACTCTATAAGGATGGGTGTCAAACACTGAAGAGAGATCCAAAAGAAGCAACAAGGAGCAGTTGTCCTGAGATTTAGCTGTGAGGGGGTCATTAGAGACTTTAGCTAGAGCAGTTTTTGTCAAGTGAAAAGTACGGAAACCTGATTGTAGAGGATCAAGAAGAGAGTTTACAGAGAGAAAGCGGATTTGGAGAGAGTAGAGTAAGAGTTCTAAGAGTTTAGAAATGAAAGGCAGGTTAGAGACTGGTCAGTAATTATCAGCACAGGATGGGTCGAGAGTGGGCTTTTTAAGTAAAGGGGTTATGATGGCGTGTTTGAAGGAAGATAGAAAGATCCCAGTGGAGTGAGAGAGGTTACAGATAGCAGTAAGGTGAGAGAGGACAGCTGGAGAAATGGACTGGACAAGATGAGAGGTGTCACGGGGGTCGCGGGCTCCGCTGCCCCCCCCGCGACCACATCCCCGCTCGCAGGGGGTCTGGCGCGGCGGCTGCGGCGGCCCGCGACCACCCCTCTGCTGCCTCGGCGCCGCCTCTCTTACCTGGCCGCGCTCCAGTGAACGCCGTGCCTGCCTGTCCCGGCCGTCGCGCGCGTGGCCGCCGCTTAAGGCGCGCGCGCGCCGGCTTCTCTAAATTTAAAGGGCCAGTGTCCCGATAATTGGTTATTGTCGGGCGCTGGTCCTATTTAAGGTATCCGCCCCCAGTACTTCCTGCCAGTCTGTTGGTGTGTTTTCCGTGTGTTTAGAGAGTATTGGAGTTCAGTCTTGATTACCCGTGTACCAGTCCGCTTGCTTACGTTTCCTGACCTTGCCTGTTTGCCGCCTGCCCTGACCGTCTGCCCGTCTCTGACTACGAACCTCTGCTGCCTGCCCTGACCTTCTGCCTGTCCCGACTACGCCTCCGATTACGTTTCTGTACCACGCTGTACCCCGGCCGCCATCGCAAGCAAGTCACGTCAGGGGTAACGACCTGGTAGCCTCACGCCGCAGCAAGTCCATCCCGCTTTGCGGCGGGCTCTGGTGAAAACCGGGGGCTACTTAGACTCCGTTCCCTGGCGTGGCTTAGCTATCATCGCTTGCATTGGCCCAGCGGATCCACTCCTCCGTTACAGTACAGACTGGCCATGGATTCCGCCAGGGTACCTCTGCCTGATCTCCGGGACATCACTACAGCTGTCGCCCAGCAGAGTCAACGCATCGACCAGCTTGCGGCCATGATGCAGAACCTGGCGACTCGTCTGCCTCCATCGGCTACCGCCTCTGCACCTGCATCCGTTGCTCCGGCATCCATTGCTCTACCTGCTTCGGCTTCAGGACCGTCTCTGCATCTGCCACTCCCCTCACGCTACGATGGAGACCCCAAGAAGTGCCGAGGGTTCATCAGCCAGTGCTCCATCCACCTCGAAATGATGGGGCACCAATTCCCTACAGAGCGAGCCAAGGTGGCCTTCATAATCAGCCTCTTGTCTGGAGAAGCCTTGGCTTGGGCTACGCCTCTATGGGATCGAGGGGATCCTCTGACGGCGGACCTCCAAACGTTCCTCCGGGGGTTCCGCACCGTCTTCGAGGAACCTGGCCGTACTTCTTCGGCGGCCGCAGCGCTGCTCCGGCTACGTCAGGGCGACACCACAGTCGGTCAGTATTCGGTGCAGTTTCGCACTCTCGCTTCGGAGCTGGACTGGAACAACGAAGCATTGGTGGCGACATTTTGGCAAGGCCTCTCGGGGCGAATCAAGGACGAGCTCGCCGCTCGGGATTTACCAACTGCCTTGGATGACCTAATCCATTTGGCCACCCGAGTGGATATTCGCTTCGCCGAAAGGCAACAAGAGCTCCGCCTGCAACGGGAAACCGTCCGTCCACGCCGTCTCCCTCGCTTGGCTCCCACGTTCCAGCGTTCACCTCTTCCTCCTCCAACGGCCTCTGAAGAGGAACCTATGCAGGTCGAGAGAGCCCACCTGTCCCAGGAGGAACGTTCTCAGCGTCGTCTGAAGCAGCTCTGCTTCTATTGTGGCGGTTCTGGCCATTTCATTGGGGACTGTCCGGTGCGCCCGGGAAACTTCCGCACCTAGGGCTCGTAGGAGAGGCAACCCTAGGTGTCAGAACGGCCTCTCCCCGTCTGACTATGCCCGTACATATTGGTGCTTCTCCGGACAGCACCTTTCAGGCCACCGCCTTTATCGACTCAGGATCGGCAGGAAACTTCATAAGCCACGAACTTGTGACCAGGTTTCGTCTCCCGGTGACTCCGCTGCAGAAACCTATGTTCGTCTCCTCGGTCAGTGGCGAATGCCTCAAGGACGCTATCCGCCTCCGTACGGCC
The DNA here is from genome assembly GCA_025379985.1 of Phyllomedusa bahiana. Taxonomy (NCBI): domain Eukaryota; kingdom Metazoa; phylum Chordata; class Amphibia; order Anura; family Hylidae; genus Phyllomedusa; species Phyllomedusa bahiana. The sequence continues at coordinate 54,520 of JAODAL010011885.1, read as the reverse complement.
CCCCTCTTCTTGCAAATTGGGGCTCTTCACAAGGAGACGTTGCAACTACTAGTCCTGCCTCGATCCTCCTCGGAAATCCTTCTGGGCCTCCCTTGGCTGCAGGACCATACCCCGACTTTGGATTGGAGCACAGGTGAAGTCATGCGTTGGGGTTCCGCGTGTCTCTCTCGTTGCCTGTCTAAGCCGCAACTCGCTCCTCAAGTCGTCTCCCGGAAGTCTGCCAAACCTCCTCCAGGTCTACCTTCGCCTTACTGGGACTTTGCCGATGTCTTTTCGGAGAGCCAGGCTGAGACTCTTCCCCCACACCGGCCTTATGATTGTCCCATTGACCTGCAACCTGGCTGTACTCCTCCCAGAGGCCGGGTTTACCCTCTCTCCGTCCCGGAGACTAAGGCGATGTCTGAGTACGTCAAGGAGAACCTCCGCAAAGGATTCATCCGTAAGTCCTCGTCTCCGGCTGGAGCCGGCTTCTTCTTCGTGGAGAAAAAGGACGGGTCTCTCCGGCCCTGCATCGACTATCGGGGCCTGAATAAAATTACCGTAAAAAAACGCTACCCGTTGCCCTTAATCTCCGAACTTTTTGACCGCCTGCGTGGGGCGAAAATATTTTCTAAACTGGATCTACGCGGGGCCTACAACTTAATCCGCATTAGGGAAGGTGACGAATGGAAAACGGCATTTAATACACGGGACGGCCATTTCGAGTATTTGGTTATGCCATTCGGTCTCTGCAACGCCCCGGCTGTATTTCAGAACTTTGTTAATGAGATCTTTCGGGACCTACTCTATGTCTGTGTAATCGTCTACTTGGACGATATTCTCATCTTCTCCCCTGATCTCGAGACTCATCGCCACCATGTCCGCCAGGTCCTCAGGCGACTCCGCACTCATCAGCTCTTTGCCAAGCCCGAAAAGTGCCCATTTTGAAGTGCCAGCTTACCCTTCTTAGGGTAATCAGTCTTGATGGGGTCTCCGGATGGATCCTCCAAGCTCTCCGCGGTGTTGCTGTGGCCCCAACCGGTGGGCCTTCGGGCCATTCAACGTTTTCTGGGGTTTGCGAATTATTATAGGCAATTCATCCCCCACTTCTCTACACTGGTGGCTCCCTTGGTGGCCCTGACTAGGAAGAATGCCAATTCCAAATCCTGGCCCCCAGAGGCCCAAGAAGCCTTCAACCGGCTCAAAGCGGCATTTGCTTCGGCTCCGGTCCTGTCTCGTCCAGACCCTAACTGTCCGTTTATTCTGGAAGTGGATGCTTCGTCAGTCGGCGCAGGTGCGGTCCTCCTGCAGAGATCCTCAGCTGGTAAGCTACATACCTGTGGTTTTTTCTCCAAGACATTTTCTCCTGCCGAGAAGAACTATACCATTGGTGATCGTGAATTACTGGCCATTAAGCTGGCTCTTGAAGAATGGCGTCACCTTCTGGAGGGGGCTCGCCACCCTATTGACATTTTCACAGACCACAAGAATCTCCTATATCTTCAGTCGGCTCAGCGCCTGAATCCCCGGCAAGCTAGGTGGTCATTATTCTTTGCCCGTTTTGACTTCCGGCTACATTTTCGGCCTGCCGAAAAAAACCTCAGAGCTGATGCTCTATCCCGTTCCTCGGATACAGTGGGTCTCGAGCCTCCTCCCCAGCACATTGTCCCCCCGGAGCGACTCGTCACGGCTGCCCCCGTGGACCTCCAGCACCTACCTCCCGGGAAGACGTATGTGCGACCTGCCTTGCGCCTTAGAATCCTGAAGTGGGGACACTCTTCTCATATGGCTGGGCACCCAGGAGTGCATAGGTCGCTTCAATTTGTATCCCGATATTACTGGTGGCCTACCCTTGCTCAGGACATGAGGGACTTTGTTCTAGCCTGCACCTCCTGTGCCCGTAATAAGGTTCCTCGCCTCAAGCCCGCAGGTCTTCTTCAGCCGCTCCCTGTGCCAGAAAAACCCTGGACCCATGTAGCCATGGACTTCATTACGGACCTCCCGCCCTCCTCGGGTAACACGGTCATCTGGGTTGTTACCGACCGTTTTTCCAAAATGGCCCACTTTATCCCACTGCCTGGGTTACCCTCTGCCCCCCAACTGGCCCAACATTTTTTCTGTCACGTTTTCCGTCTGCACGGTCTCCCTTTACATATTGTCTCTGATAGGGGAGTCCAATTTATTGCTAAATTTTGGCGGGCTTTGTGTGGTCAATTGCAGGTCCAGTTAGACTTCTCTTCCGCATACCACCCCCAGACTAATGGGCAGGTTGAGAGGGTCAACCAGGTGTTGGGCACCTACCTGAGGCATTTTGTGTCCGCCCGTCAGGATAACTGGTCTGATCTTCTTCCCGGGCGGAGTTTTCTTATAACTCTTTAGATTCGGGATCCGCGGGGGCCTCCCCCTTTTTTGTCGTGTTTGGGTCACATCCCCGCCCACCTCTCCCCCTTGCTACCTCGTGTCATGTCCCGGCCGTGGATGCCCAAGTAAGGGACATCAAGGCTTTATGGCAGCTCACACGACAGGCCCTGTTACGGGCTTCTGCCCGCACTAAAGTCCAGGCTGACAGATACCGTAGGACTCCGCCCCTATTTGAGCCAGGCGATAAGGTTTGGCTATCCAGCAAATATATTCGCTTTAGGGTGCCTAGCTACAAGTTAGGTCCTAAATATGTGGGTCCCTTTGAGGTACTGCAACGTCTAAACCCGGTGTCCTACAAGCTCCGCCTGCCTCCTACCCTGCGCATCCCGAACTCCTTCCATGTCTCTCTCCTCAAGCCGGTGGTGCTGAATCGCTTCTCCCGTGGACCTGTCTCGCCTTCTCCTGTGGCCAACTCTGATAACATCTTTGAGGTCAAGGAGGTGTTGGCACAGAAGACAGTGAGGGGGAAGCGGTTCTTTCTCATTGACTGGAAGGGGTTCGGGCCGGAGGAGCGGTCGTGGGAACCGGAGACCAACCTGTCTCCTGACCTCCTCTCTAGGTTTCTAAAAAAGAGGGGGAGACCTAAGGGGGGGGTACTGTCACGGGGGTCGCGGGCTCCGCTGCCCCCCGCGACCACATCCCCGCTCGCAGGGGGTCTGGCGCGGCGGCTGCGGCGGCCCGCGACCACCCCTCTGCTGCCTCGGCGCCGCCTCTCTTACCTGGCCGCGCTCCAGTGAACGCCGTGCCTGCCTGTCCCGGCCGTCGCGCGCGTGGCCGCCGCTTAAGGCGCGCGCGCGCGCCGGCTTCTCTAAATTTAAAGGGCCAGTGTCCCGATAATTGGTTATTGTCGGGCGCTGGTCCTATTTAAGGTATCCGCCCCCAGTACTTCCTGCCAGTCTGTTGGTGTGTTTTCCGTGTGTTTAGAGAGTATTGGAGTTCAGTCTTGATTACCCGTGTACCAGTCCGCTTGCTTACGTTTCCTGACCTTGCCTGTTTGCCGCCTGCCCTGCCGTCTGCCCGTCTCTGACTACGAACCTCTGCTGCCTGCCCTGACCTTCTGCCTGTCCCGACTACGCCTCCGGATTACGTTTCTGTACCACGCTGTACCCCGGCCGCCATCGCAAGCAAGTCACGTCAGGGGTAACGACCTGGTAGCCTCACGCCGCAGTCAAGTCCATCCGCTTTGCGGCGGGCTCTGTGAAAACCGGGGGCTACTTAGACTCCGTTCCCTGGCGTGGCTTAGCTGTCATCGCTTGCATTGGCCCAGCGGATCCACTCCTCCGTTACAAGAGGGAATAGGGTCAGTAGAGCAGGTAGTGGAGCGAGCAGACAGGAGAAGCCTGGACACTTCTTCTGTCATCAGGTCAAGAGCGAGAGGGCAGGGGTGCCGGAATGGGTATTACTTGACGATTGAGATGTGATGTTTTGCTGGATATTGCCAATTTTGTCTTTGAAGTGAGTGGCCAGGTCTTCAGCCCAGACGTCAGTGACCGGGGCCTGTGCTGTAAGCCTGAGGAGGGACTGGAAAGTGTCAAACAGTCGTTTTGGGTTGTCGTGTAATGTGGAGATGAGGGAGGTGAAATATTTTGATTTGGTGCGGTGAAGGGCAATGTGGTAAGTCCTGAGCATGAATTTGTAGTGGAAAAAGTCTGCAAGGAGCTTTGACTTTCTCCATATATGTTCAGCGAGTCTGAGGCACGTGCTAAGGCTGGTACGGTGTGTAAGTGGTGCCAATATGTCCAAGGTGGTTGAAAGAGTTTTGTTGTATTGTTTGACAGTCAGATCAGGACATGAAATGGAGGAGATTGGGGACAGTGAGGACTGTAGGAAGTCTGTGTTGATGGAGCAGAGGTTTCTGAATTTGTGATGGGCAGGTGTGTCCAGAGAGGACTGAAAGTTAATAATAGTGAAGGAGATAAGGTGGTGGTGGAGAGTGCATAAGGAGAATTAGTAAAGTTAGAAATTGAGGAAAAACAGCAGAAGACTAGATTAAGAGAGTTTCCATCTTTGTGGGTGGATGAATCTGTAATTTGGGAGAGGCCAAAGTAAGATGTAAATGAGAGGAAATGAGAGGCGGAAGGAGACATGGGGCTGTCAATGGGGATGCTGAAATCACCCATCATGAGTGTGGCCTTTATATCTACCTATAGGTGACCTATATTCTTACCAACAGATATAGAGGGTCTATATTCCTTGCTATTCGGGCACTATATACTTTTCTACCTATTAGGAGCCTATATATCTACTTACGGAGAGGTCTCTATATCTTCCTAATGGGTGGCTTATATCCCTACCTGAATACTTAATAGTGGGCCTAAAAACCTACCTACCTATGTAACATTGAGCCTACATACAGTGAAGAAAATAATTATTTGATCCCTTGCTGATTGTGTAAGTTTGCCCACTGACAAAAACATGAAGGGCGACATGTATGATCGGGCTTTTCGCCTGTTTTTTGGCGTATACTGCGCCTCCCAGCCCGAATCCCGCTGTCGGACGCGGGGATTCAGTGTTAGGCGCAGCGTTCGCCACTTTCAGCTGCGCCCCGCATGAAGGGGCATGTAATGGGTGCGGTGTGGGCGCGGGGTAGGCGTTCCGGGGCGGGACGCGGCGCACTCGAAAACTCCGAGGCATGTACGATGGCGAGTCGGCAAAGCGAGGCACAGTGCAGCGCTCGGCAGCTCCGACAAGCAGACCTGTTTTTTTTTTGTCTAAATGCTCCGGCGGCGGCGAAGTGAAGCAGGATCGGAACATGCGAGGAAGCAGATAGAATATCGCGACAGAAATCTCGGCGCTCTGCTCCGTGCAGCAGGAGTATGATTCCGAAAATATCGCCTTTAGAAAACATTCTCAGAAAAGAGCTGAACGTAAAAAATAAACATAATAAAAAAAACACTTTCCAAAACTGTAGAACGGCGCAATATCAAGAATTATGATATTGTAAATTGCCGGGAAATACAGTAATTCAAATTCTGAAACCTATTCTCATTGGTCGGCATAAACCGGCCAATCAGAATAGGAGCGACAGTGATACATTAAAACCTTTGGGGAAGGATTGACCAATCAGAATCATGGGCGGGGTAGTTCAAATTACAGTAATAATGCTGAATTGAGCTGAGTGGCTGAGCTACCGGGGACTTGGCTAGCTCAGCCAATCAGAAAAGGAGCGACAGATACCAATTAAAACCTATGGAGAACTATTGAACAATCAGAATCGGAGCGACAAAAACCCATACTAGTCTATTGATAAGTTTATAACAATCAGAATCCACGGCGGGATAATTCAAAATACAGTAAAAAGACAGAAAAGAGCTTATTGGCTGAGCTAGCGGGGGCTTGGCTATCCCAGCCAATCACAGCGCGAGCTACTTCTCCCATTCTAGTCGATGGAGAGATGGGCGCTCTGAAATCTCGGCGCTCAGCGCCGTGCGGCATGAAGTATTAATAAAAAAATTATTTTTATTAAGTGTAAAGATTGCATTAGAAAACCCATAGGAGCGTTGCTCGCTCTCCCATTGGTCCAAATAACGGCGCCTCTTTCAACTTAGCCAATCACAGAGCGCGCTCAGAATTTCTTTTCCCCATAGAACTCTATGAGAAAGTAGCTCGCGCTCTGATTGGCTGAGCTAGCCGAGCCCCCGCTAGCTCAGCCAATCACCTCTCTTCAGCATTTTTACAGTATTTTGAACTGTCCTGCCGTGGATTCTGATTGGTCAATCCTTCTCCATAGGCTAGAATAGGTATCTGTCGCTCCTATTCTGATTGGCTGATCTAGCCAAGTCCCCGGTAGCTTAACCAATCAGCTCTTTTCAGCATTTTTACTGTATTTTCAACTATCCCGCCGTGGATTCTGATTGGTCTAAACTTCTCCATAGGCTAGAATGGGTCTCTGTCGCTCCTATTCTGATTGGCAGAGCTAGCCAAGTCCCCGGTAGCTTAACCAATCAGCTCTTTTCAGCATTTTTTACTGTATTTTTGAACTATCCCGCCGTGGATTCTGATTGGTCTAAAACTTCCCCATAGGTTTTAATGGTTCACTGTCGCTCCTTTCTGATTGGCGGTTTTTTCCGACCAATGAGAAAGCTTTCAAATTTGAATTACTTAATTTCCCCGGGAAAATTTAAAAATTTTTAATTTTGAATTAGGATTTGGAAAGTATTTTGTTTTATGTATTTTTTTTTTTTTAGTTTCAGCTTTTTCCTAGAAGTTAAAACCCTTTATAAAAGGAAAATTTTTGATTAAAATCCCACCGAAGTGGAATGATTTCTCGTTTTCCACCTGTTCGTTTGGAACTTTTTTTTCGGGCAGTCCCGACGGCGCCAAAGTCCCCCACGCCCCATGTTCCCGCACTGGCCCCACCATGGCAGGCGAGGGAACTTTTGCCCGCATTTCAGCCACGGGCCCTCGGCGCAAATCTAGGCGCACGCCCACTGCGCGTCGTCCCCGCATGCCCCTAACACACTGGCAGGGCGCGGGGGACTTTCCCCCATGTATACCGCACTACCCCCGGGGCCCGAATCATAGCGCAGCGCCGCACTGCGCCTCAGCCCGCACTGCGCCTAAACACAGGGGGGGGCGAGGCGGCGGCTTTACAGCTTTTTTTGAGCCCCCCCGGGCCACGACATAAATCGGGCGCAGTTTCCCCGCCGGAAAACTGGCGAAAGGTGCGCCCCGACCCGCGAGTTTCAAAGTCACCCACAGTCAAAATTTTTTAAGGGTTTTGGGTTAATTTTAACATTGAGTAAATTCTCTTTGAAAATTTCACATTGTAAAAATTTAAAAAAATGTTTCCCCCATTTTGTGAAGAAATAATTTTGATCCACACCAACCATTAAGAGTTCTGATTTCACAGACCAAGATCTTCTAATCAACTCGTTACCTGCTTAAGACAGCTGTTTTAAAAGTCCCCTTATAAGAGACCCTGTCCACAAACTGAATTAATCATCAGCTCAACTGTACAACATGGGCAAGACCAAAGAGCTTTCTAAGGATGTCAGGGACAAGATCATAGACCTGCACAAAGCTGGAATGGGCTACAAAACCATAAGTAAGATGCTGGGTGAGAAGGAGACGACTGTTGGTGCAATAGAGAGAAAATGGAAGAAATACAAAATAACTGTCAATCGACATCGATCTGGGGCACCATGCAAAATCTCACCTCGTGGGGTATCCTTGATCATGAGAAAGGTGAGAGATCAGCCTAAACTACATGGGGGGAACTTGTTAATGATCTCAAGGCAGCTGGGACCACAGTCACCAAGAAAACCATTGGTAACACATTAAGCCATAATGGTTCAAAATCCTGCCGTGCCCGCAAGGTCCCTCTGCTCAAGAAGGCGCATGTGCAGGCCCACCTGAAGAAGGCGCATGTGCAGGCCCGCCTGAAGTTTGCCAATGAACACCTGGATGATTCCGTGATTGGGAGAAGGTGCTGTGGTCAGATGAAAGAAAAAAGCTCTTTGGTATTAGCTCAACTCGCTGTGTTTGGAGGAAGAGAAATGCTGCCTATGACACAAAGAACACCGTCCCCACTGTCAAGCATGGAAATGGAAACATTATGTTATGTTAAGGGCACAGAACTACTTCAACACATCAATGGGAGAATGGATGGAGCCATGTACCATAAAATCCTGAGTGACAACCTCCTTTCCTCCCCCAGGACATTAAAAATGGGTTGTGGTTGGGTCTTCCAGCAAGACAATGACCCAAAACATACAGCCAAGGCAACAAAGAAGTGGCTCAAAAAGAAGCACATTAAGGTCATGAGTCGCCTAGACAGTCTCCAGACCTTAACCCCATAGAAAACTGATGGAGGGAGTTGAAGCCCCAAGTTGCCGAACGACAGCCTCAAAATCTTAATGATTTAGACATGATCTTCAAAGAGGAGTGTATCAAAATTCCTCATGACATGTGCACAAACTTCATCATCAGTTACAAAAAAAGTCTGACTGCTGTGCGTGCCAACAAGGATTTTGCCACCAAGCATTAAGTTTTGTTTGCCAGAGGGAAAAAATCCTTATTTCTCACTGCAAAATGCAAATAAATTTATATAATTTATACAATGTGATTTTCTGGATTTTATTTTTGATGTTGTGTCTCTCAATGTTAAAATTAACCTACCCTTAAAATTATAGACTGTTTATGTCTTTGTCAGTGGGCAAACTTACACAATCAGTAAGGGATCAAATAATTATTTCCTTCACTTTACCTATCTACCTATTGAAGGGGCCCATCTACCTTATATGGAGCCTCTATAACGAAATATCTACTTAATGCAGGACTTAGATACCTACCTATTGGAGGGTCTAAAAATCCGCCTCCCTAACGGGGCTATATACCTAACTAATGCAGGCATAAATACCTATCCAGCAGGGGGGAGTAACCTACCTGTCTAATTGAGGACTACTTACTTACTGTCTATCTAGTTTGGGGTTGTACCTACCTACTATATTGGGACACAAAACAGGACTAAAACTTGGAGCACAAACAGAAGCCCCATACCCATGTGGGGACACTTTTTAATATGTGGGTCACTAGGAGCACTATGGATGGCAAGTTTGTACAGAGATGGGAGCTGGTAGGTGCTGGAAAAGTGCAGAGTCTAAGATGTTTGTATGGGAAATTCTGCAGAAACAAGTCATAGCCGCTTTGGATCTGATGGCGAAGAAAAAGGAAAGAGAACAACCCTCCAAAAAGACATCACCTGTAAGACGCTGGAGGTAACTTTATTGTAATCACTTATATATATGCAGAGCTGGTGCATACAACTGATATCTACCATTGTAGAGTCACTATATGGTGGTAATATATGGTGTGCAAAGCTCCTGTGTACAACTGTTATTTACAACTAACTGGGCACTGTATGGCAGGAATATACAGTATGCAGAGCTCTTGTGTACAACAGATATCTACCACTGTATAGTGGTAATACTGGTCGTAGTGTAATGGTTTTCATTCAGTCACTATGTGGTCCTGAAATGTGCTCACTATGTACTATTAAGCCACTATGTGGGGATGATATGCGGTGGTATTAATCAGCCACTATATGGTGGTTGTAACGGACGCTCAGCGAGTGGGAAGTGGATCCTCTGGTCACCGCAAGGAGTTTGCGTACCCTACGCCAGGGAGCGTAGTCTAAGGGGCCCCGTGTATTCACCGGAGTCAGCCGAAAGGCAGGACGGCCTTTGCCGCAGGGAATCCCCCAGGTCGCTACCCCCGACGTAGGACCCAGCAGTGACAGCTGAAACTTGGTAGAGTAGACTCGGGGCAAACTTGAGTGTAGCACCGGAGCTGGGCAGGACCGGACGTGGCAGATGCAGATCAGCACGATAAACGTAGGTGATAGACGCAGACAGGACCAGGAACACTGACAGAACGGATAAGGTATTTGCTACAGAGTGCACAAGGACGTCACTAGTGAACGGACACCAACAACTGGGCGCCGACAGCAGGAAGAGGAATCCCCTATAAAGCGCATGTCCAAACGCCATAGGTGGAAAAGGGAACACCTGTCATGTGTTGGCCCTTTAAATCCAGGAGAGCTGCTCGCGTGCCCCTAGTGGCCTCCCGAGATAGTGCGGGCAGAGGCAGGAGCGGTTACAGCAGCGCACCGCTCGAGGAGGAAGCAGGACGGGACCTGGTAAGTAGACGTGTAGCAGAGCTGTGCCAGGGGTCGGAGGCCCGAACCGCAGTACATGGCGTTACAGTACCCTGCCCCCTCTTAGGGCCCCTTCTTCCAGAAAACCGGAGTCTGTGAAAACGTTAGATAAGAGTGGGAATATCGATATTTTCTTGCGGCTCCCAGGACTTCTCCTCAGGACCTCTTCATGTCAAGAATTTCCTTCACTTCATAGGTATTAGGTACTAGGAGGTGTGGCAGCAGGAACCACCTTGTGCGAATACTGATTGAGAATCACCGGTTTCAGGAGAGTTACATGAAATTAATTGGGGATGTGGAGGGAGAGAGGGAGGGAGGCGGAGTTTGTAAGACACCGGGTTGATTCGATGTAGAATAGAAAAAGGATCAATGTAGCGTGGAGCAAATTTCAAACTGGTCACTCGGAGGCGGATGTGCTTGGAGGAGAGCCAGACTTTGTCCCCAGGTTGGTATGTGGGAGGCGTTCTACGTCTCTTGTCGGCTTGTGCTTTAAAACGGGTGGCAGCTCGATGCTAATTTTGACGGGGAAGTTGCCAAATTTGAAAAAAGTTGCGTACTAGGGTGTTGGCTGCAGGAACTTCCGAAGAGGCAGAGAGTGGCAAAGGAAGACAAGAATGTTGGCCAAACATCAAATAGAAAGGAGAGGACTCGCTAGAATGGTTATTGTAGGCGAACTCTGCCCAGGGAAGCAGAGAGACCCAATCGTCTTGCCGAGCAGAAATAAATTTGCGCAAATAGTTCACCAGGACCTGTATAACCTGCTCCACTCGGCCATTGGATTGTGGATGGTAGGCAGACAAGAAATACAACTTGATTTTCAGCAGAGAACATAGGGCACACCAAAAGTGAGAGGTAAATTGCACTGCTCTATCAGAGATGATATTTGAAGACCTCCCATGTAACCGGCAGATGCGCTGCATGAACAATGAAGCCAGCTGCGGAGCAGAAGGAAGACCTGGCAGAGGTGTAAAATGCGCCATTTTAGAGAACCGGTCCACCACGACCCAGACAATCGAACACCCCTTGGAGGACAGAAGATCAGTCACGAAATCCATTGCGATGTGGCTCCATGGTACTTTTGGCCCTGGACAGGGCAACAGGAAACCAGCGGGTCGTAGATGAGAGCTCTTACTCCGGGTACAGTTAGGGCAAGCAGCCACAAAATCCTTGACATCCTGCGCAAGGGAGGGCCACCAGTAGTGTCGCGCGATAAGGTGGAGGGACTTGCGATACCCAGGATGGCCGGCCACTTTGGAAGCATGACCCCAGGACAGAATGCGCTTCCTCAGTGCGGGGCGGACGAATGTCCTACCAGGTGGAATTTCTCGGAATTTTACGGGGGCAACATGGACAATGCGGTCCGGAGAGATAAGGTACTGCAGCTCAGAATCAGAATCAGAGGCATCCGTGGCCCGAGACAGAGCATCGGCCTTGAGGTTTTTTGCGGATGGACGGAAATGGAGGATGAAGTTGAAACGGGAAAAGAATAATGACCAGCAGGCCTGACAAGGATTCAAACAAGACGTCTGTAGGTATAGAATATTTTGGTGATCCGTGTAGATAGTGACCGGGTATAGAGCGTCCTCCAGAAGATGCCGCTATTCACCCAAGACAAGTTTGATCACCAGCAGTTCTCTGTCCCCGATGGAGTAGTTCTTCTCGGCAGGAGAGAAGGTTTTAGAGAAGAAGCCACAGGTAAGAAATTTGCCTTTGGTGGACTTTTGCAAAAGTATGGCTCCAGCCCCTACTGAGAAGGCATCGACTTCCAGAATAAAGGACTATCTGGATCTGGGCGGTGAAGAACAGAGGCGGAGGCAAAGGCTGGTTTCAATTGTGCAAACGCTTCTTCAGCCTCCGAGGTCCATAGACGAGGGTTATTGCCCTTCCTGGTGAGGGCAACAATAGGAGCTATGAGCGTAGAGAAATGTGGGATAAATTGGCGGTAGTAGTTTGAGAACCTAATGAAGAGCTGGATAGCTCGGAGACCGACATGGCGTGGCCAGTTTAATACTGCAGAGGACTTCTCCGGAACCATTAGAAGACCTTGTACAGAAATTATGTACCCCAAGAATGGTAAACTGGTCCGTTCGAATAGACACTTCTCCAACTTAGCGTAGAGGTGGTTGTGTCTAAGACGGGAGAGCACTGCAGTAGTTGAACATGAGCCCGATGGGACTTAAGATCCGGGGAGTAGATTAGGATGTCGTCAAGATAAACTAGTATGTCTCGGAAGATGTCATTCACGAACTCTTGGAACACAACGGGGGCATTTCAGAGACCAAAGGGCATGACCAGATATTCGTAATGGCCATCCCGATTGTTAAAAGCGGTCTTCCACTCATCCCGTTCACATATTTGGATCAGGTTGTAGGCGCCCCGAAGATCGAGTTTAGAGAAGACTGTGGCTCCCTGGATTCTGTCGAAGAGTTCTGAAATCAAAGGCAGCGGGTAACGGTCCTTAATGGTGATTTTATTAAGACCCCGATAGTCTATGCAAGGCCGCAAAGACCCGTCCTCCTTCTCAAGAAAAAAGAAGCCGGCTCCCGTGGGAGATGATGACTTGCAGATGAAGCCCTTTTCCAGATTCTCCATGAGATATTCCGACATAGTTTCAGTTTTGGGTCGAGATATAGGATATACTCTACCCCGGGGAGGAGTGGAACCCGGCTGCCTCTCTATAGGACAATCGTAGGGCCGGTGAGGAAGGAGAAACTCTGCCTGTTTTTTGCAGAACACATCAGCAAATTCCTGGAAATGCAGGAAGAGTGACATCGGGTGCCCCATCGGGTAACTTCGCCCGTTTTCCAGTCAATGTTAGGACAGTGATCTCGTAACCACGGGAGCCCCAGGAGAAGAGTGCTGGCAGAGCATGGTAGAACAAGGAAGGAGATTTTCTCCTGATGTAGTACTCCAATACATAAATTAAGGGGTTGAGTGCGGTACCGGATGGTACAGGAGAGAACTTCTCCGTTAACAGATGACACAGAGAGGGGTTTAACCGAGGGGACCATTGGCAGCTGGTACCTGTCCACGATGTTAGGATGAATAAAGTTGCCCGCCAACCCCGAATCCACAATGGCGGCAACGTGAAGACAGGAACCGGAGGGAAGGGTTAGTCTGACTGCCACGGTCAGTGGTGGAGAGGAAAGTTCCGTGCCCAGGTTCGCCTCTCCCACGAAGCCTAGGCTCTGTAGTTTCCCAGACGAATAGGACAATCTCTACGCAGGTGGTCTTGGGCACCACATTAGAGGCAGAGTCTGCGCGTCTTCTCCTCCTCTGATAGATGGACCCTATGAACTTGCATGGGCTCCTCTCGATTGGAAGCAGAGACAGGCTGAAAGACAGATGCCAGATGAGAATTCCTGCGGGGGTGGTAAACCTCCCGTTGTAGCTGAACCGCCTGTTGATGTTACGAGAAATGGATATCGATACGGGTGGCCAGGGTGATGAGGTCGTCCAGGCTGGTGGGCAAATCACGCCCCGCTAATTCGTCCTTGATATGACCGGCCAACCCCTCCCAGAAAGTTGCGACCAAGGCCTCGTTGTTCCAGGATAACTCAGAGGACAAGGTCCGGAACTGTACGGTGTACTGTCCCACTGTGGAATCTCCCTGATGGAGTCAAAGAAGCGAAAAGGCAGCGGAGGAGGCTCGTCCCAGCTCTTCAAACACCCTGCAGAAAGCGGCCAGAAAATTTGCCAGGTTAGCGGTCAGCGGATCTCCGCACTCCCATAGGGGAGTTACCCAAACCCCAGGCCAGGGCTTCGCCGGAAAGCAGAGAAATGATGAATGCCACTTTTGCCCGGCCGGTAGTAAACTGATGTGCCAGGATCATGCAAAGTGGATCCGCATTAATTTACGAAACCCTGGCAGGCCTTGAGATCCCCAAAGTAGCGAAGTGGCAGAGGCAGGTGCAGGGATTAACCGCTTGAAGCTGCAGGAACCGGAAAGGCTACCGGAACGGAGACTGGTGCAGGAACCTGGACAACGGGTGCTTCTGGGAGACGAGCCGCTAAGTTCTGGAGCATCACAAACAATTGCTATGCCGGGCGCCATGGCGTGAGATGTCAGCCATGAGGCTCTCTGTGTCTGGCAGTAGTTGTTCGGCGGGATCCATGGCCCAGTTGTACTGTAACGGATGCTCAGCGAGCTGGATCCTCTGGTCACCGCAAGGAGTTGGCGTACCCTACGCCGCGGAGCGGAGTCTAAAGGGCCCCTTGTATTCACCAGAGCCCGCCGCAGGGCAGGACGGACTTTGCCGCAGGGACTTTGCTCAGGTCACTACCCCTGACGTAGGACCCAGTGGTGACAGCTGAAACTTGGTAGATTAGACTCGGGGCAAACTGGAGAGCAGAACCAGAGCTGGGCAGGACCGGGCGTGGCAGATGCAGATCACTACAAAAAAGAGGGATAGACATGGCAGGCCCAGGACGCTGACGAAAGGAAAAGGTTTTTCACTAGAGAGCGCAAAAGGGTGCCCATAGTAACGGACCAACAACGGGCGCCGATGGCAGGAAGGGGGAATCCTATACAGCCTGGGTCTAAAGCATAAGGTGGAAAGGGAACCCCTTTTCATGTGCTGGCCCTTTAAATCCAGGAGAGCTGGAATGGCCGCCTGAGATAGTGCGGGCAGGGGCAGTTACAGCAGCACGCCACTCGGGGAGGAAGCAGGACGGGACCGGGTAAGTAGACATGCAGCGGAGGGCATGCCGGGGACATCTGCGCCCCGGGGGCGGGGGGGCCCCCCCAAAGGCAGTGCGTGCGTTCATGGGGATTTGTGGTCATGTGTGGCGGGATTTCATGCAATTGGTTTTATGTGCATTATATATGGCAGTATTTGGTCTTAATGGAATTATTGGTATAAATGGCCTTGGGACTCTGGTTTTGTGTATCAGTGTTATTTGGTAAATGTATGACCATTATTTGGTGGTTTTATACATCTTGGTATAAAATGATTTTTAAAATTTATTTTCAAATAGTTTTGTTTCAGGGATTAGGCAGGCAATAAATGATTAGGATAGCATACATAGTCCCGGACAAAAATCAATATGAATGGCATTCTCCAAAAATATTAACGTTTTTATTTTCCATACATTAAATACAAAAATGTCAAAACATCCCAAAAATTCCTTAAAAAATCATTGAGTTATATCCTGCGAAAAAAAATTATCACATGAATTGCTTTTACCAGAAATTTCTCTCTCTTATGGCAGTGGTGTTGCTAGGGTCCTACAACATGTGGAGCACAAGCCCTTTGTGTTACAATTCGCTCAATAGGGCTGGATTCCCACAATGTTTTTCACGCCACATAGTGAACTGAAGAATATATTTTTTAAGAGAAGACTAAAGCTAAAAATAATGTTATGCCTATTCACTAGATACTAATCCCACATAATAGTATACTCCTGATAATAAAAAATTAAACATTGAAAAATTTCCTTTGGGTCTTATGATGCAAAATGTGAACAGCTGATGAGGGATGTTTTTAAACCCCAATTAAATTTGATCCCCTAAATGTATTGTGAATTCTGCCATTAAGCTCCTTCTTAGAGATCAGCAAGTTGTCAAACTATTCAATGTTTCAGTGCTCTTTGCACATGTGCAAAGCTAAGAAATGGTCTCATTAAGTTAATTAAAAAAAATTAAGACATTTTGGACCACATACTGTATATGAAAACTGTCTAGGTCTAAAATAGCAACCAATTAGAGGCCCCCCTTCAATTTCCGGCACTATAGAAATGAAAAAGGGGAATCTGATTGTTGGGGCAACAAAGGATTTTAGACTTAGACAGTTTTCCAAAATGGTCCTTTATTTTTTTTTCTGAAATTTAAAACCAAAAAAAAATATCCCCAAAATTTTTTTGAGTAGTGTATCATTGGGGTAGAATGAGAAATGAAATTTTTAAAAAAATTAATCGTGAAGTCAAAGCCTGTAGGGTCGATATTGCCCCGTCAGAGGGATATAAGACAACTACCTGGGGTGGGACCCCTGAAACAGCACACGATGATACCCGTCGATATGTCTCTGATATGCAGCTCGATGTGGCGTCGCAAGCTAACCTACTGCGTGAAACCAACAAGCATCTGGAGGATCTAGATAACAGAGGCAGACGCAATAATATAACAGTTAGGGGTCTTCCTGAAGCCACAGGAGACGAGAATTAACATCAGATGCTGGAGACCATATTCAATGGACTGCTGGGAGAACCTCCCACTCATAACATCAAACTGGACCGTGCACCCCGCGCCCTTAAACCGAAGGATCCAGCTTCTCGCCCCACGGATGTGATCTGTTGCGTCCACGATTTCCAGCTAAAGGCGAAGATAATGGCCAATGCCAGATTGCTGCGCACCGTGGAATATCAGGGGGTCCCTCTCAAGCTGTTCCCAGACCTCTCTTGGGTCACTATGCAAAAAAGGAGACATCTGAGGCCTCTATTAGATACACTGAAGGATCGTAATATTGCATACAGATGGGGGTTCCCTTTTGCCCTTTTAGTAACCAAAAATGGACGCTCTGCAGTGTGAGGATCTCCCTGATGTTTGTGCTACCCTGGGGAGTCCTGTTCCTGATCTGTCTAACTGAGACCCTGACGTTCCTCCCCCGGCCCTACCACCAGACTGGCAGCGTGTCCAACCTAAACATAAACGGCGTCACCCTCAGGATTCATCGCAGCCCCCCCTGCGACACCTGGCTTCTACAGGAACTTGATTCCTAGATGGATGGGGGATTGCTGACGCTCCCTTATGGTTTTTCTCTTTGTTGCTCATATTTGGCACTAGACGCTAATTGATTTTTGGTTTGCTGCTCTTTCTTTTGGGTTGCAGGAAACTGTGTTAAGTTTATATACCTATTGATATGCTATGATCTATTTACCAGGTCTATTGTTTTTCCCCTTAGCTTTATTATTCTCTGTGAGGGATTACCCCCTCTTCCATGTTTCTTATGCAAGGTTTCTTGCATTAGTAGTTTTAATTCAGTGAGTTCAATTTGGCCTCTTTCTGTTAACTTCGATTGCACTTTGCTGCCCCTTGAGGCCGGTACTGATATTTAAAGAAGATTTATTTTTAACCGCTACCTAGTCTTCTAGTTAGGATAATCGTTTACTCTTTGCCTCTCCGGGACTTATATAGTTCCGTTATTTACTTGATGACAAGTTTGTGTTGTTATCTGTTGTTGTGTCCCGTCTTGTCTTTCCCTTTCCCTCTTGTTTTCACAGAAATGTTTGAACATCTCAGATTTTCCTCTCATCCAGGCATGGTATGTCATACCAATTCTTCTACTCTGCAATCCAGTTATACAGCATGTTCTCCTGTTAGCTATCCCAATGGTTAGGATAAGATCATTTAATGTAAAGGGTCTAAATTCTAACGCCAAAAGAAAGCTTTTAGTTACTGACCTTAAAAGGGACCCAGCAGACATCTTTCTGCAAGAGACATATTTTAATAAAGAAGGGAATTTTAATTTTGCCAAACACTTATATCCTTTGCAATATGTGGCATCTCAGGATAGGAAGAAGGCCGGGGTTGCTATCCTTATTTCCAAGTCCTGCCCTATACAGATTCATACAGTACTGCCTGATACTGGGGGTAGATTTTTGATCCTAGAAGGTGTACTGAATGGCTCACCTATCACTCTATGTAATATGTATCTACCTAACGTTGGGCAGTTACCTTTCCTTAAAAGGCTCCTACTTCACTTATCGCGTCTACCCCCCTCACCTACCGTTATAGGTGGAGACTTTAATCTTATCTTTTCTGAGACCTTTGATAAACTACAATTACCTCAGCACTCTTTCTCTCGGGCTCAGCGTTGTCTCTCCAGGAGCTTTCGTCAATTGATAAGACCGTTCCGCCTATTCGATATGTGGCGCATACTCCACCTATCGGATAAGGTTTATACCTTTTTTTCGAACCCACACCAATCGCATTCTAGAATAGACTATTTCTTTGGGAATGTGTTAGCCCTTCGAATGCTGGATTCGGCTGAGGTGGGCTCAATCACGTGGTCTGACCACACCCGATTAGTCTTACACTGAAATTGGGAAATTTTACTTTGAGAAAATGACACTGGAGACTCAATGAATCTAAGCTTAAGAACCCCCAGATTAGGGAGGAGTTGAGACAACATATTAAGGAATTTGGGCTTGGTAGACTCAGAAGCTAGATGTTTCTATGTTGTACGAGTGAAACGTATAGCTTTAGGGTCCCATTTGAAAAACATCAAAGAAATTCAGAGGAATACTTGCCTTTCTCAACTAAAGCAGTTGGAAACCAAGTGAGCAACGAATCCCACTAGGGCCACCTTGAGGCAGGTACTGAATTTACGTGCCAAGTTGAAAACCCTAGCTTTACAAGCTATCAAAAAGTTGTTGGTCTTTTCAGGACATAAATGCTATGAAAGGGCTAATAAACCTCATTCTTTACTTGTGAAGATGCTTCGGGGACGGACATGAAGTCAACCCTTACTTATTAAAAATGAGCTGTGAGTCCATGTTCAAAACCAATACTGTAGCCGGCCTTCCCATTCCTTCTTTTTCCAAGCTTATAATATCCAATCAAACTGCCTCTGACCCCGGGGACGGAAGCCTTGCGCAGGGCTTCTTTTGTCATTAACCCCCCCAAAACTTGATGCTAGTGATGTGGCTACATTGAAACTCCGGATAACTGAAGAGGAGATTGTTGCTACCCTTAAGGGCTTGCCGTCAGGAAAATCCCCGGGACCAGATGGCCTCACTTACCTTTACTATCAAACTTTTCAGTCCCAGCTCCTTTCCTATATGTGAGAGGTTTTCAGTTCTTTTTTGACAGGCTCTACTATTTCATCCACAATGCTCGATTCATTCATCACATTAATTCCCAAACCGGATAAAGACCCCCTGGAGTGCGCTAGCTACAGACCTATAGCCCTTTTGAATGCGGACTTAAAAATCTTTACCAAAATACTGGCGAATAGACTTTCCTCTTTATTGCCACAATTGGTACATAAAGACCAAGTGGGTTTTGTCCCGGGTACGCAGGGTGGAGACAATACCAGAAGGGCGATCGATCTGATTGATATAATGAATAGGAGAGGAGACTCCAAGCTTCTGCTCAGTTTAGATGCCGAAAAGGCTTTTGATCGCCTTAACTGGACCTTCATGTTTCATACATTGAAAGCATTCGGGATCAGTGGTCCTTTTGTTGACACACTCCGGGGTCTCTACTCTCACCCCTCTGCTACCATCAGACTTCCATTTGCTACCTCACAGTGGCTCAAAATACAAAATGGAACTAGGCAGGGCTGCCCCCTTTCCCTGTTGCTTTTTGCACTCTGCATTGAACCCCTGGCTGCAGCAATCCGGCTCCACGAGGATATTAGTGGCGTTTCGTTAAAAGGAATGGAATTTAAGATCTCACTGAACGCTGACGATGTCCTGCTTACATTGACTAATCCTATGGTTTCTCTCCCTAACCTGCATGCTCGCTTAACTAGATTTGGGTCCTTTTCCAGTTACAAGATAAACACATCCAAAACCGAAAGCTCTACCCATTAATATTTCTAGTGATCAGCTTTCCGTTTTAAAGGCCAACTTTAATTACCGATGGCAGTCTGAACGATTGCAGTACCTGGGGGTCTATTTGATGCTGGTCTATGCCTCTCTCTTTAAAAATAATTTCCCCAAGCTTATAGTGGATATTAAGAGATTGCTGGAACGATAGAATAAATTGGCTCTATCTTTATTTGGTCGTATTGCGGCGATTAAAATGACCATTCTCCCTAAATTGATGTACCTATATGAGACATTGCACATTCCTATCCCTATGAAAGTTCTTCATTCCTTGCAGTCGGATTTGATCAACTTTATTTGGGCAAAGAGAGGCATAGGATACCCTGAAGTGTTCTTATGGCGGGTTGGGTGAAGGGGGCTTGGCGGTGCCAGATATTGTCAAGTATTACTGGGCAGCGCAATTACGAGCTATACCTTCATGGTCGGCTCTATTTGCATACTCCAGATGGATGGAGGTGGAGAAGTTGTGGCTGGCTCCCATTCACCCTAACTCCCTATTGTGGGCTACTACTTCTCAGAGGTTTGGTGTTACATTGTTGCACTCCATGACCCTTACTAGGGATATTTGGAAGAGGTGCCACAAAACTTTTGGGTTATGCTCTGAGGCCTCCTCAATGACCTCCTTTATCTTTCATCCTATGCTTCTAGATGGGCGGCCGGATGAGAGTCTGAGGCCTTGGTTTGACCGAAATTGTTTTACTTTGCGGATCTGGTGGATCATCGTACATTAAAGTTGAAATCGTTTGATGTATTGCAGTCCACTCATGATCTGCCCCTCTCTGCTACTTATTCCTACCTTCAGATTAGACATTTTGTGTCATCTACATTAAAATCCACTACTGTGTCTTCCCCTACCATATTTGAAAGGATTTGTCACGCAGGCTATTCTACTAAAGGTTTGATATCTTCAATTTATAAGCTTATAATAGCGTCTAGTCCTGACACGCCCTATAGTTCACTCATACATGGTCAAGTGGGAGGAGTATCTGGGGTCCCCTGTCTCCAGAGACACTTGGCAACTGATATGGAAGCAGGCTGCTCGCTCGTCTTTATCTGCTCAAACTAAGGAAAACCAGTACAAAATATTAATGTATTGGTATCATACACCTGCTCTTCTACATAGACTTAAGCCTGACATTGCGGACTGTTGCTGGAGATGTGGGGATACTGGAGCGAATTTACCACAT
The DNA here is from genome assembly GCA_025379985.1 of Phyllomedusa bahiana. Classification (NCBI taxonomy): domain Eukaryota; kingdom Metazoa; phylum Chordata; class Amphibia; order Anura; family Hylidae; genus Phyllomedusa; species Phyllomedusa bahiana. Next base: position 33,727 of record JAODAL010011885.1, on the reverse strand, counting down.
GTATTTTGGGATTGTAGAATGATAAGACCACTTTGGAAAAGGTTCAGTCCTTGGTTTACGATATTACGCAGGTTAGGGTTCCTCTTACCCCGCAAACCTTCCTCCTTAATATTCCTTATACCCCTTTAGGTAGTAAGATGGGTAGACTTTTCCTATACGTAGTGACGGCCTCTAAGTGTTTGATTGCTAAATTTTGGAGACGGACCTCTATTCCCACTAAGCACGATGTTTGTCTCTGTCTGCAGGAAGTTAGACAAATGGAATACCTCACTGCTCTGTCTCATAATCAATTAGACTCCTTTGATCTTATTTGGAAACCGTGGGATATCTATTGTATTCTTCAAGACTTGTAGATTTCTACTTAGGTATAATTGGATTGCAAATCTAGCGCTGAGAGCATTTCTTCCCTTATGTGTCAAGTTCATTGTCCTTCCCCATTGTCTTCTCAGTTATCCAACAGGCTTATTTATCCATGTAGCCGTAGGTTGGTCTTTCCTCGCTGGGCGGTGAAGACCGTGGTAAGACCTAGTGAAGTTGGACTTTGTCCTATATATTTTGGCTGAGATATGTCAGTGTAATACTGTACATTGTTTCTTATTGATATGCTTGTACGGTATCTCTTTGAACATTTGTTATGGGCCTATGCAGCCTTATTTTTGTATTTGAAAAATTTTCAATAAAAATTTACAGTTTAAAAAAAAAAAAAATTGTTTTTGATGCAACAAAAGTGAGTACATCCCTAAGTGAAAATGGACAAATTGTGCCTAAAGTGTCAATATTTTGTGTGGCCATCATTATTTTCCAGCACTGCCTTAACTCTCTTTGGTATGGAGTACATTAGAGTTTCACAGGTTGCCACTGGAATCCTCTTCCACTGCAAAAATGTACATTCTCCACTGGTTGCCAGGACCTCTCTTTTGGACCAAAGCTCTTCCAGGCTCTAACCTAAGGCAGCTCGCCCCGTGTGCGTTTGACATCTCCTTGACCCCAAATATCTCTTCAGAACAAGCTTCCGCGGGGAATGAAACTGGTTTCCTAGAAAAGCGGTTGAGGATCACTGGCTTCAGGAGGAACACATGGAATGCATTAGGGATACACAGGGAGGAAGGGTAGTTGCAGCTATTAACAGACAGGATTGATTTGATGGATAATGGAATAGGGGCCTAGGAAACAAGGAGCAAGCTTAAAACATTGAACTTTGAGACAGATACTCTTTGAGTAGAGCCATACTTTGTCTCCAGGGTGGAAGACAGGTGGATGGGCAAGCAGAACATCAAAGGAGGTAGGAAGAGGCAGAGGAAGCCAAGGATGAAAACTATAGACAATGTAGAAAGGAGACGTCCCCGTGGATTCTCCCTCGTGATTCTTATATGCAAACTCTGCCCTGGGTAACGAGTCTACCCAGTGCTTTTGATATACACATACAAAAAGCCACAGTTAGCTGCCCATGGTCTGACTTGTGGTATACAGAGCAAAAGTCTAAGTTAATTTGCATCTGAAGAGTTGATATGCAGTGCTATTCCATGCAGATGAAAGATATGCTTGAAAAGGTATTTGGCTAATTGAGCTGCAAAAGGCAAACCGAGTAATGGGATGAAGATGTACCATCTTCAAAAACGATTGACTGTGACTCAGATCACTGTACAGTGGTCAGAGGAGGGAAGATCTGTGATGAAGTCCATAGCGATATGCATCCAGGGTGTCTCCAGTATGGGTAACTGTTGCGGAAAGTTTGCAGATCTTTGTCGGCGAACTTTATTTTGGGCACAAACAGGACATAAGATCTCGAGATCGAGAAGGCCACCACAAATGCCTGGAAACCTGTCGGATAGACTTCTAGATTCCGCAATGGCCAGTCATCTTGGAGGAGTGACCCCAAGAAAGGGTTTGCCTCCTCAGTACAGGGTGAACAAAAGTTTTGTCTGGAGGAATCTCACGAAGGTGAATGGGAGCAGCTGAGATAAGATGTTCAAGAGCAATTAAATGCTAGCACACCGAAGTCTGGTCAGTATCATCAGAGTACTTGGATAACTGATCTGCCTTAATGTTTATTTCCGCTGGCCTGAAATGCAAAAAAAAGTCAAAACAAGAAAATAACAGCACCCATCAGGCTTGGCAAGGATTCAACCACCGTGTGGTCTGAAGGTACATAACATTTTTGAGGTCTGTGTAAATAGTGAAAGGGTGCCAAGCTCCTTCCAACACGTGATGCCGTTCTTCAAGACCCAATTTAATAACCAACAACTAACGGACCCCGACGGAGTGGTTTCTCTCGGCAGTGGAGAAGATTTAAGAGAAGAAGCTTCAAGTGACATTCTTGCCATTAGCATTTTTTTGTAGTAGGACTGCTCCAGCACTCACAACCTCAAGAAAGAAGGGTTTTTCAAGGTCTGGACCATGCAACACAGAGGCAGATGCAAACACAGATGCAAAGGCCTTCTTCAATTTGGAAAAGGCGTCTTTGGTTTCCTGAGCTTAAGATTCTTGGTCTTCTTGGTCAAGGCAACGATTGGTGCTGCAAGGGTGGAGAAGTGAGGAATGAATTGCCAGTAGTGGTTGGCAAACCCAAGAAAGCTCTGTATGGCACAGAGGTCTATTTGCCAAGGCCAGCTGAGAACAACAGACTGTTTCTCTTGGTCCATTTGCTATCCTTGATCTGATATAATAAAGCCAAGGAAAGGCAGGTTGGTATGCTCAAACTGACATTTCTCTAACTTGGCACACAGTTGATGTTCATGAAGATAAGAGAGCACTTGACAGACATGCTGTGAATGGGTTTTTAGATCCAGAGAAAATACCAGGATACCGTCAAGGTAGACCACAAAACAGACAAAGATATAATTGACGAATTCCAGGAACACTGCAGGAGCATTGCACAGACTGAAGGGCATAACAAGGTATGCTAAGTGGCTATACCAAGTACTAAAGGTCGTTTTCCACACATAGAGCCATTCTTCTTTTCCACAAAGAAGAACCCAGTGTCACAATGTACGCATACATACACTATGTATGAATTGTTATTATCATATAATTGCCTAGTAATTCTAATTGGGCAGCAGATCCACCATGTATATAGGTACCCTTAACGCAGGAACAGAAATGTGGAGAAGCCAAAGGACCCTGTTTATCGACTTAAGTTATTAAATGGAGACGTTAATGAAGATATGTATTTTCACAATCCACGCATTAAGTACCAATGAAATAGAATGCATTTAACTTACGAATATTTTCTGTGTTCTCTCTTACAATGTCCGTTTTTAGGAGATTATCCGCTAACACAAAGTCTCCTTCTTCTACAGTGTAAAGAAGCATTGTGGCTGCTCTCACCTGGTCCCTTTCTGTTAAGTCCTGCCATGCCTCCTTAGCTTGTGGCTGAAGAAGGTTGTTAACAGTCTCAACCATAGCCTGCAATAAAAAATAATAATGATCAATGAAAATCAGCATCTGCATTGATTTGGGTTTCTTTGCAGTTTATTTTTCTGAGAGCATAGACCTATTGACTTCTAGCCATTTGATGCATCACATAGAGATACAATGCTTTAACAACGTGGCAGATTAATCTTTTGCATTGGGTTCATAATCATATCATTTTTAAGGCTCTTTAATAGGTTGTACATGGATTTACAGGGTAGCTACCAATAGGGAGTACTAGAAAGAATGTTTGCTTCCTTCTTAAATAAAGTTATTTTTTAAAGAGATAGTCATAATTAATTAAAAGGGAAAAGGGGTTTATGAGAGCAAATTTTTACTTTTACGTATTGTTTTGCCCCCTGACTAAATCCCAACTTTTCCCCATGTAGCATTTGGGTTTTTTGCATTACCCCACTCATTGCTGCGTTCCCTCTCCATTTAAAAAAGGGGGTTTTTTCCCACGATCTAATGTTGAGGGGGATCCTCCAAAAGGGGTTTTTTAATAACTTTTCAAAAATGTATTTTCATTAAAAAAAGGGGCCCCGGGAGATCTACGGGCCTTTCCTTACTCCCCCATTTTCCTGAATTTTACTTTAAAAACACGAATAAAAAGTGTTTCTGGCCACGCTTGCGTTGTTTGCATGCTTTTCTGATGGAAGGGGGAACCATGAACGAGTGTGAAGGGGAAGGGGGAAAAAGATTTTGTCTTTTGTGTAAAAAAACCCTTTGGGTTGAAATTTTTTAATTATTGATAAAAAATGCAGACCCCTCCGGAAACCCCTTGCTCAGCCCCCCCCCTCCTTGCATCAGTTTGTAAACAAATAAAAAGAACGCTCAGGCTTTTTTTTCTCTCCTGTGCAAAATACAGTTATCCTCTGTGGTTTACCCAAAACAATGTTTCCTCAACTACAGAGACTGAATTTCTGGAACGTGAAAGGGGGGTGGGTGGGGAAATCACAGAGGGGGTACTTGTTTTTTTTTTTTTTTTTTAAAACAGAAAAACAACGGGCCCCTTTTTTTTAAACCTCAAAAGGGGGGAAACCGCCCGTTTAGTGAGGAATCACTTTTTGGCAAAACCCCCTTTTAAATGTGGCCGGGGTGTTTTGGGTCTTGCTGATTTAAAAAGGGCCCCCGTACACACTGCTAATTCCACCCCACACCTATGGCAGCACATATTTAAAGTCTCATAACTTTAGGTCACCAATTTTGACCCAGCCATCTTCAAAACTACTCCTTTCCTGCTTCCTACCCTGACCTTTCCTTGGATCTCAACACGACTAAATGCTGCATTTCCTGACCTTCAATTTAATCAAGTATGCTTGTTGCATACACCTCCTGTAACCAAACATCAGCTCTTGCGGTGGGAGTCTGTGTTTGGAGTAGCAACCTGCTGCGAAGTTCAAACCCTCTTGCAGGATATAAGGATGAAGACACACTATGAAGTAGCATAGTGATCAATCAGCTGAAAAAATGGGGACCCAGGTGTTGCTCTCCAGATATTGCTACATGCACAGTGTCTTGAGTATATCTTATTAGGCAGCATGAAGACTTCCTGTCCCTATTCCTGTCAATCATGTAATCCCCATGGCTAGGTAACTACTGGAGCTCTTGGGCCTTAAAGCGGTTTTGCCAAGAAGTGATCTCCTCACCTAACAGGCTGATACTTGTCACGGGGGGCCCGCGACCCCCCCGGGTCGCGGGCACACCCGTGGGTCCCCGAAACGAGCGGCACCGCCGCCCGCTTGACGGGCGGGGGGCGCGCTCCCCCGGCCGGCCCGGCTCCTCTCTGACCCGGCCACGCTCCTGTGGCGGTCTCACCCTCCCGGCGCGCGCGCCCCCGACATCGACGGCGCGCGCGCGCCGGCACTATGAGATTTAAAGGCCAGTGAAACCCGGTAATTGTCTATTGCTGGTCACTGCCCCTATTTAAGCCTGCCCCTTCCTGGGGCCGTGGCCGGATCTTACTGTCATGAACCCGGACGTAGAGGTGGATCCACGGGCCCCCACCGCAAGTAAATGGTTAAGCCACGCCGGGGAAACGGAATCTAAGTAGGTTCCCGGTTTTTCACCAGAGCCCGTCGCAAAGCGGGATGGACTTTCTGCGGCGGTAGTCTACCAGGTCGTTACCCCTGACATGACTTGATTGCGGTGGCAGCCGAGGTATAGCGTGGTGCAGAATCTTCAGGCAGGCTCGTAGTCGGGAACAGGCAGAAGGCAGGGCAGGCGGCACGGGTTTTCGTGGTCATGGACAGGCAGAAGGTCAGGGCAGGCGGCAAAGCGGGGTCGGGGAACGAAGCTAATGGTACGGTACACGTAAGTCAGGACAAGGCTAGTAACGCTTTCACAATGGGTTTGAAATGGCACTAAAGATCCGGCAACGGCCCCAGGAAGGGGCAGGCTTAAATTAGGGGCAGTGACCGGCAATAGACAATTACCGGTACACGGCCCTTTAAATCTCACAGGTGCCGGGTGCGCGCGCCTTAGATGTCGGGACGCGCGCGCCGGGGAGGCTGAGACCGCAACAGGAGCGCGGCCGGGTAAGTAGGAGAGAGCCGGGCCGGCCGGATGAGCGCGCCCACCGCCCGTCAAGCGGGCGGCGGTGCCGCTCGTGTGGCGACCACGGGTGTGCCCGCGACCCGGGACGGGGGTCGCGGCCCACCCGTGACAGTACCCCCCCCCCCTTCGGCCTCCCCCTCTTTCTGGCCTGGAGGAATCTCTGAATTATGTCCCGATCCAGAATATTGTTCTCTGGTTCCCAGGACCTCTCCTCGGGACCGAACCCCTTCCAGTCAATGAGAAAAAACCGCTTCCCTCTGACCGTCTTCATGTCTAGAATCTCCTTTACCTAAAGACATCGGTGGAAATCGGCCTCAGGAGTGGGAGGAGCAAGTACCGCGAGAGAAGCGATTAAGGACGACGGGTTTTTTAGCAGGGAGAACATGGAAGGAGTTCGGGACCCTCAAGTGGGGGAAAGGCGGAGTTTGTTCCCTACTGGGTTAATGCGCTTGAGCACCTCGAATGGACCCAGGAACCGCTGGGAACCTTGAAACGTATATATTTTGTCGACAACCACACCTTGTCACTGGGAAAAGGTTGGCAGAGGTTTTCCCGCTTTTTGTCGGCTTGAGCCTTGGTGCGAGGGGGAGCCAGGGATAGCGAATGGCGAGTCTGTTTCCAGATAGCTGTCAGGTCCTGGACCAGCTCTTCCACAGCAGGGACCTCCGAGGGCACAGAAAGGGGAGTGGGGGGCGGGGATTTTCGCCCGTAGACAATGAAGAAAGGGCAGCACCAGCAGACTCTGAGTCCAATGATTTTATACGAAAACTCGGCCCAGGGCAACAACTGGACCAATAAATCCTGGCGTGCGGAGACAAAGTGGCGCAGGTAGCAACCTAGGGTCGGGGTTTACTCTCTCTACCTGCCCATTGGACTGGGGTGGTAGGCTGAAGAACAGTCCAGTTTCATTTGTAGTTGGTTACAGAGGGAGCGCCAAAAATTTGGAGACAAATTGAACACCACGGTCCGACACTATGTGCTGAGGGAGCCCATGCAGCCAAAAAATAATGAAGAAAAAATAGACTGGCAAGGGGGAGGAGCAGAGGGTAGGCCCCGGGCAGGGGAAAATAAAGTGGGACATCTTAGAAAACGGTCAGTAACCACCCAATCACTGTGTTGCCAGCAGAGGGAGGGAGATCCGTGGATAAAATCCATGGCCACAGGGGTCCAAGGGAAACAGCTGGGTATAGGAAAGAGGCGGGAAAGCAGACCTGCCGGTTTGAGACGAGGAGACTTGTTCCCGGGCACGGGAAGCACAGCCTCCACGAACTCACGAACATCCTGGGCTATGCTCGTCCACCCCAGTAGAAACGGGAGATGAGAGAGCAGGACCTCTGTACTCCTGGGTGCCCTGCCATATGGGAGCAATGACCCCATGACAATATCTTCTTCCGAAGAGCTGGAGGGGGACGTTATGTCTTGCCGGGAGGAATGCGTTGTAGATCTACTGGTGCGGCAGAGATGAGCCGTTCTGGAGGATAATGTGCCGTGGAGTGGACTCGTCCCAGTCACATCCGAAGCACGGGAGAGGGGCGTCGGCCTTGAATATTTCATTCCGCAGGGCGAAAATGAATAAGAAAATTAAACCGGGAGAAGAAGAGAGACCAAGGGCCGGCGTGGGGTTAAAGCTTTGGGGCAGTTCTGGAGATACAGCAGATTTTATGGTCGGTATAGATGCTGACAGGGGTGACGACCCCCCTCCAGGAGGTATCTCCATTCTTCCAGTGCCAGCTTGAGGCCAGCAATTCCCGGGTCGCCCAATAGAAGTAGTTCCTTTCAGCAGAGGAAAAACTTTTAGAAAAAACCCGCAAGTGAGGGTTTTGCCTTTGGGGCCCTTTCTGGGAGAGTATGGCCCCGGCCCTACCGAGGAGGCGTCGACCTCGAGAAAAAATGGTTGTTCAGTATCAGGCTAGAGAGCACTGGCGCAGAGGCAAGGCATATTTAGACTTAGTGAAGGCTTCCTCTGCCCCGGTGGCCAGAGCTTAGGATTTGCGTTCTTAATGTTTAAAGCCACTATGGGAGACACCAGCGAGGAAAAAAGTGGTATAAATTGCCTGTAATAGTTGGCGAACCCCAGGAATCTTTGGGAAGGCTCGGAGGGCCCCCGGGGCGCGGCCACGTAGGACGGCAGACAACTTCGCGGGGTCCATCTGTAGGCCCTTGCAGAAATGATGTAGCCGAGAAATGGTAGGCTCTGCTGATGAAACTGGCACTTCTCAAGTTTGGCATAGAGGCGGTTTTGGCCCTTAGGGCTCTGAGGACCTGGCGCACGTGAACTTGATGGGATTCAAGGTCGGGGGAGAAAACCAGAATATCGTCAAGATACACAACCACGCATGTTACAGTAGGTCCCCGGGAAAATGTCATTGACGGGAAATTTTTGGAAGACGGCCGGGGCATTGCAGAGCCTGAGGGCATAACCAGGTACTCGAAAGTGCCCGTGCGGGTGTTGAAAGCGGTCTTCCATTCGACGCCCTCACGTATCCGTATAGATTATAAGCCCCTCGCCAAAGGGCCAGATTAGTAAAGGATCTTGGCACCACGGGAGACGATCAAAAGTTCCGGTGATCAAAGGCAGGGGGGTAAGCGGTTCTTTACCGTGATCTTGTTGAGGCCCCGATAGTCTATGCAAGGACGCAGGCTTCCGTCCTTCTAGCCACGATGAAGAACCCGCCCCAGATGGAGAGGGCGGACTTGCGGATAAACCCCCTCTGGAGATTCTCCTTGATATAATGTGGACATAGCCAAGGTCTCAGGTACCGACAGGGGTAAACCCTGCCACGTGAGGAGACGTTTCCCGGGGAGGAGGTCAATAGGACAATCGTATGGGCGAAAGGGGCGGCAAGTCTCAGCTTGCTTCTCGGAGAAGACGTCTGCGAAGGCTTGGTATGTGCAGGAAGGCCCGTCAGAGGTTTAGACGATCCCGAAGAAGCGGTAAGCACCGGGCGAGGTGCCACCAAACAGCGAGACTGACACTCCGGACCCCAACTCAGGGCTTCGCTCCGACTGCCATCGAGCACGGGGGTGTGGCGTTGCAGCACGGGAGACCCAGGAGAATGGAGAGGAGGAACGGGTGTATACGTAGAATGCAAGTCTCTCCTTATGCAGCACCCCCTACTGTATGACCAGGGGCCCCAGTTCGGAACCGAATAGGGTCCTTGAGAATCTCCTCCACTGACCGAAGAGATGAGTAGGGACTCTCCAGGCGGATCACAGGGAGGTTATTTCTGGGATACCAGAGCAGCGTCCAAGAAATTTCCGGCAGAGCCAGAGTCCAGGAAAGCAGTAGCCTGAAACTGGGCTCCAGGCCCAGTGCCGACGATCACGGGCATAGTCAGGCGAGGAGAGGGCTTGCTCGCACCTAGGGCCGCCTCTCCTACGGACCCTCGGTGCGCCCGTCTCCCGGCCGTGAGGGCGCAGTGGGCAGATCTGCGGAAATGGTCTGCACTGCCACAGTACAGACAAAGATTCTCCTCACGTCTTCTGGTTAGCTCAGTTGGGAGACAGGTGGACCCGATCCCCCTCCATGGCCTCTTCGGCGGCAGGGGGCGAGGGCGACTGAAGGGGGCCTTTGAAATATTGGGGCCAGACGAGGGAAGACTCGGGGTCTAAACTTGCTCTCGTTCCTTTCCGGAGTTCCTCCTGGCGTTCCGAAAACGGGTGTCCAATCAGTGGCCAGGAAAATAAGGTCACTCAAGGAAGACGGGAGATCCCGGGCAGATAGGCATCCTTGATGCGGCGTGGAAGAGGCCCTTCTTGAAGGTGGCAGTCAACGCCGCTTCATTCCATGATAACTCGGAGGGCCCGAGTGCGGAAACGTTACGGGATAATCGCCTACAGATGAGTCCCCTTGGCGCAGAGTTTAGCAAGGCGGTTCGGCAGACGAAGCCGGGATGGTTCCTCGAAAACGCTCCTGAACTCGGTGGGAATGAAGCCAGTTAGCTGTGACCGGATCGTCCCTGTCCCCCGAGGGGGGTAGCCCAAGCAGGGCTTTTCCCGGAGAGAAAAGGGGTTAGCACGAACGCCACCTTAGACCGTTCGGTAGGAAATTGGTTGCCCATTAACTCAATATGCAGGGAGCATTTGGGTGATAAAGCCCCTGCACCTTTGGAGTCCCCATCGAATTTGGTTGGCATAGATAGACGGAGCCGTGACCAGCGGTTGGAGCCGGAGCCTGGGGAGCAGCGGGAGCCACGGGAGCGGGTTGTTGCTGCTGGAAAGGCCAGGAGCTTGCTGCATCATGGCGGAGAGATGGCTTTAGTTGCTGAGCTTGCTGAGTGAGCTGTTGTGACTGCTGAGCCACAATGGCGGTGAGGGCAGCGTCAGACGGCAGAGGCACCTTGGCGGGATCCATGGCCGGATCTTACTGTCACGAACCCCCGGGCGTAGAGGTTTGGGTCCACTGGGGACCACCGCAAGCGATGGGTAAGCCACGCCAGGGAACGGAATCTAAGTAAGGTCCCAGTTTTCACCAGAGCCCGCCGCAAAGCGGGATGGACTTGCTGCGGCGGGAGTCTACCAGGTCTTTTCCCCTGACTGAATTGCTTTGGGGGTGGCAGCCGAGGTATAGCGTGGTGCAGAATCGTCAGGCAGGCTTGGGAGTCGGGAAAAAGGCAGAAGGTCAGGGGAGACGGCACAGGGTTTGTGGTCGTGGACAGGCGTTAGGTCAGGGCAGGCGGCAAGAGGCGTGGTCGAGGGCGGAAAGCTAATGGGACGGGACAAAGGTAAGTCAGGACAAGGCTAGTAACGCTTTCACAATAGGCTGAAATGGCACTAAAGATCCGGCAATGGCCCCAGGAAAGGGGCAGGTCTTAATTAGGGGCAGTGACCGGCAATAGACAATTACCGGTCATCCCCCTTTAAATCACACATTTGCCGGGGGCCGCGCGCGCCTTAGATGTCGGAGACGCGCGCGCCGGGAGCTGAGACCGCAACAGGGAGCCGGCGGGTAAGTAAGGAGGACCCGGGCCCGGCCGGGTGGAGCGCGCCACCGCCCGTCAAGCGGGCTGCGGTGCCGCTCGTGCGGCGACCACGGGTGTGCCCGCGACCCGGGACGGGGGTCGCGGGCCCACCCGTGACAATACTCTGATCTAAAGGATCAAACAGTTTTTCTTTTTGACACATTCCAAGATCCACAACTTAGCTGTATAAAGGCAACTTAACATTTTTTTTAGTTTTTTTTTTTACGTGTGGAAACCCATTAGCACTCTGAGATCACATCTTGTGTTGCTGAATGATGGAGCCCTCTAGTTAAAGGGGTTTTGCCAAGAAGTGATTTCCTCACCTAACAGGCTGATACTCCCCTCTTCAGGCTTGAGAAAAGGGGCGTTGTGTTTCTTTGTTTAAAAAAACAAGTACCTCCTCTGTGATGTCATCGCTCCACCTCCCATGCACGTTCCTGATATTCAGTCTTTGTAGTTGAGCAAACATTGTTTTGCTAATCCACAGGGGATAGCTGTATTGTGCACAAGCTCTACGGGTTTTGTTTCTCCCTCTTATCTGCTCAGAAGAGAAGATAAGTTCCAAGCACATATATAATCACAAATAATTAGAAATGTGATTAAATGCCCATTTTGGAGGATCCCCCGTCAACATTAGATCAAGGCAAAACCCCTTCAAAGGGGTTGTCCACTTTAACTGTTGTCTTTCACTTTTCCATTATACATTAGCGGCGACATGTATGAACGTCTGCCGTCTTTTTAGCCAAAAAACTAGCACGGCCCCATTCATTCTATTTGAAACCAGGCGCACTCCACTTTAGTGGTTTACCTTCCAGAAGTGTCACTTTGGAGCTAAATCTATGACCCACAGTAGAACAGGTTCATAGATTCAGGCACATTCTACGCTACAAATGCGTGCAAAAAAATAGCGCCTGGGCGCCAAAAATTATACATGTCACCCTAGGTGTCTTTCTGGACTTTACATTAATAGACGCTAGTTATAATCCCCGGGTCAGTATTTTTCTGTTGATAACAAGTTTATTAACTTTTCATTATGTTTTACAAAACACATGATGCAAACCAAATTTAAATAAACCTTTTTAAGACCAATAATTAAAAAAAAAAAATTATCTATCTACGGACTTGTTTGAGAACTTTTGAGATTTTTTGTGGGCAAATATGTAATTTTCATTGTTAACATTTTCAAGTACATCAAATTTTTTGATCATTTGATCATCTACACTCATTCAAATTGAGGTAGTTGAGGTAAAAATAAACAAAAACTCACAATTTTGGTGTTGTATATTTTGCCTTTTGCTGTGTTCACTGTGCAGAATAAATAAATTGAACTTTTACCAATTACGTTTAATTTCTTATTTTTCTTTCTCATATGTAAAATGGGAGGACGATCTAATGTTCAGAATGGGCAAAAGGAGACACTGCAAAAAGTATCTCCCATTGTAAAAAACCTGTCCATAAGGCCTTGTTCACACACGGTTTTTTGATGCTTATTTTGCAACACTGATTGTAAGCCAAAACCAGTATTGGGTCCAAAACACAGTATAAGCCTTCCTATGATACTTTCTTGGTGTAGACTCCTCTCTTGGTTTTTGGCTTCCAAATAATGCTGCAAGATAAGCATCAAAAAGCACTGTATGAACCCAGCCTTACACAAAAAATCCATTAATTTGGATGCGTAATGCTTAATTTCCCCTGTGGTGACGCTGTAGGTAACAAACACTTACTGCCAATATTACCCACAGATTATTGGGTGCAACAATTAGGGCAAATATGATCGGCTTATTGTCAAGGGATCTTACTAAGAAGTAGATGCTATTTAAAATTAATATTCCCTTTAAATATAGGAAATATTGTCACCTAAAAGACATAATAAAATAAGACAAGCAAGGATAGAAACTGAAACAAGAACTGGCATATTGCCTGGAGACATTTCCTTCCTGACTTACAGGAAAGTGAACGTTACAACATCAGAAATAAGATTTTACACTTAAAGGGAATGTGTCATCAAAAATGACCGATTGTTGAACTCACATTTTTATGTTAAACATATTATTTTATGAATTTTTGGTTGTTTTTTTTAAATTTACCATATCACTTTAGAATTTTTTAAAAAAATACTTAAGTCCCTCAGTTTTCACTTTTGCCACTATGCCTAGTAATAGTCTGACACTTCCTGTTCCATAGAGAACATTTTCAGCAGTCTGCTCATTATCAGCACAAGCAGGGTCAAACTCAAATAAGACACCAATTTGTACAGATAACACAGGATCTATCAGTCACAATAGGAGATAGTCACAATTCATCCTCTCCCCTTCCTTGCACACTAACTTCTTCCCAGGTCACAGAGCATGCTTAGTAAACTCTCCCATAGAAATCAATGGCGCTGAGTCAGTCGTAGACTAAGTTCACACGGCATAATTGCGGGGCGTTAGTACTCCCCGCAATTACGCCGGGACTTCGGGAGCTTGCGTCAATTGGCGCGTTCTCACGCGGGTCGGGGGGGGCGGCCCCAAAGACATTTATTACTAGTGGCGCGTATTCACCGCTAGTAACTGACACGTCATTTATCTCCCTGGGCGTACAATTGTAGGCGTAATCCATAGTTCTCTATGAGATCTGTGGATTACCGTAATGACTGGGGCGCATTTTGCTCATATTTGAGTTCAGTATGCTGCAAAATACGTGGCGAAATTCTCCCCAGTTTAAGCCGTGTGAACATAGACTTAGGGCTCCTATGTGCATGAAGCTGCTGTAAAGCATCTCTCTGACTGCTGTTAAAGCAGTGCAAGCAAGAATGTCTTCCTCACAATCATATATAGACGACTGAATAGAGAAATCTACAATCAGAAAATAAAAATGGCTGAGAGGAAAAGAATATGGATCAGGGGATTGATTTAATAAGTAAAAAAAAAATTGTCGACAGATTCCCTTTAAATACCAAGGAAAGCCGCCTTCAAATAAAACATTGTGTTTAGCTCCGGTTCATAGAACGTTTGTGGCCTCTGTTCAAGGCACCTATAGGGATACCTGGAAAATGTATCTCAACAGATAATGTGGCAGGGCCATGATGGGGCATATTGATCTATAGGGCAAACACGGTCTTGAACTGAACTGGGGTTGCTCTATTTCTGGAATGCGTATGCTTTATGTATCAGACACAAAAGCATGCTCTACCACAATGAATCTGTCAAGGTGAATGGGGCCTTACTCTTCTCCGAGCAGTACTATCCCACAACAAGGCATTTTAAAGAGGTTTCTAGGCTTTCCAGCTGGTACCCTACACTAGGCCATTAAAGGGGTTGCCTCACTACATTGATTCATCTTACCTCAGTCCTGTTTACTTCGTTTCACTTTGAATTCAAGGGCGTGTTTACTGGCTTCTACTAGGCTGCAGTAGAAGCCAGGTCTGTAGCTATAGCAACCAATTCTGGCAACCTATCAGGAGAGATCAAACAGTTCTGTAGCTATAGCAACCAGTGCTGGCAGCCTATCAGGAGAGATCACACAGGTCTGTAGCTATAGCAACCAGTGCTGGCAGCCTATCATGAGAAATCAAACAGTTATGTAGCTATAGCAACCAGTGCTGGCAGCCTATCAGGAGAGATCACACAGGTCTGTAGCTATAGTGACCAGTGCTGGCAGTCTAGCAGGAGAGATCACACAGGTCTGTAGCTATAGTGACCAGTGCTGATAGCCTATCAGGAGAGATCACACAGGTCTATAGCTATAGCGACCAGCGCTGGCAGCTTATCAGGAGAGATCACACAGGTCTGTAGCTATAGCGACCAGTGCTGGCAGCCTATCAGGAGAGATCACACAGGTCTGTAGCTATAGTGACCAGTGCTGGCAGCCTAGCAGGAGAGATCACACAGGTTTTGTAGCTTAGTGCCAGTGCTGGCAGCCAACCAGGAGAGATCACACAGGTCTGTAGCTATAGTGACCAGTGCTGGCAGCCTAGCAGGAGAGATCACACAGGTCTGTAGCTATAGCGACCAGTGCTGGCAGCCTATCAGGAGAGATCACACAGGTCTGTAGCTATAGTGACCAGCGCTGACAGCCTATCAGGAGAGATCACACACGTCTGTAGCTATAGCGGACCAGTGCTGGCGGGCCTATCAGGAGAGATCACACAGGTCTTTTAGCTATAGTGACCAGTGCTGGCAGCCCTAGCAGGAGAGATCACACAGGTCTGTAGCTATAGTGACCAGTGCTGACAGCCTATCAGGAGAGATCACACAGGTCTATAGCTATAGCGACCAGCGCTGGCAGCTTATCAGGAGAGATTACACAGGTCTGTAGCTATAGCGACCAGTGCTGGCAGCCTTTCGGGAGTCATCAGACAGGTCTGTAGCTATAGTGACCAGCGCTGACAGCCTATCAGGAGAGATCACATAGGTCTGTTGCTATAGCGACCAGTGCTGGCAGCCTATCAGGAGAGATCACACAGGTTTAGAACTATAGCGACCTGAGGAGCTGATGCAGCCCACACAAGAGGGGATATCTAGGAATAGGTAGGACACTGTAAATGGACACCTATTGCAAAGTGACTTTTTTGAAAGATCTTGAACGTAAAAAGCAATCCTTGTAGTGAGACAACCCCTTTAATGAGTGATCTGTATGGTTCTGACCCTCAGATTTTCACAGATCTATCAGTGAGCACCATCCAGGCACAGCAACGTGCATACACAAGTGACTGTGCTAAGTGATACAGTTAAGCCTATTCCAGTGAATGCCAGGTACAGCCACACTCGTATGTTGGACCCCAGAGCAGCTCATCAGTTACAAATCCAGATAATCCATTTCATGCCTGCTAGAGCGAGTATCATCTACAAACCCAGACCAAGTGCAATCACCTATCACAGCACTGCCTATTCACACCCTACCAGAGAGAGACACCTTCCATTATCAATAGGTATCTGCAGGTTTCCTCAAGGACAAATGTTTTAGGGCTCAGCCTCTTCCAGCATTCTTACTCTTCATCACTCGATCCATTGATGTGTTGGGTGGGGGGGGGGGGGGGGGGATTTCATGATCAATGACCACAGCATGTAAGGTGTTTCACTTAAAGGGGTTTTGCCACGATCTAATGTTGACGTGGAATACTCCAAAATGGGTATTTAATCACTTTTCTAAATATATGTCATTAAAAAAGTGAAGCTTGTGAGATCTACAGCCTTCCTTACATGCCTTAGTTTCCTGACAGTTTACATTAGACATGACCAGGAGAAGATAGGAGCTGATCTGGCCATGCTTGCATTGTTTGCACTTCTTATCTGATGGCCGGGAACATGAACGCGCTTTGAAGGGACTGGGGAGAAAGATCCTGTGTCTTTTGTATAGATAATCCACTGGTTCTAATGTAATTATCTGAGTAAACATGCAGATGGTCCCTGTTCAGCCCTCCTCTCCCCCCTGCATCAGTTTGTGAACAAATGAAAGAACTTTGCCTGCTCAGAGCTTGTCTTCTCTCCTGTGCACAATACAGTTCTCCTCTGTGGATTAGCCAAACACTGTTTGCTCAACTACAGAGACTGACTATCAGGAGCGTGCATGGGAGGTGGAGCGATGACATCACAGAGGAGGTACTTGTTTTTTTTAAACACAGAAACACAACGCCCCTTTTTTCAAGCCTCAATAGGGGAGTATCAGCCTGTTAGGTGAGGAAATCACTTCTTGGCAAAACCTCTTTAACTAGAGGGCTCCATCATTCAGCAACACAAGATGTGATCTCAGAGTGCTAATGGGTTTCCACAGCAGTAAAAAAAAAAGCTAAAAAAAATGTGAAGTTGCCGTTATACAGCTAAGTTGTGGATCTTGGAATGTGTCAAAAAGAAAAACTGTTTGATCCTGAGCGCCAAAAATGGACGGTCATTACAGGGTTAAGGATGCAGTGCTTATGTTTTTTTCCTTCCATTTGTTTCTTTTTCATCTCCACATTTCAAAAGCCATAAGTTTAATTTGTTCTGGCAGAATAGTGGTACGAGGGCAGGTTTTTAAGAGGCTGACCTAATTTCTAAGAATACCATTTTACGGTACATACAATGTATTAATCACTGCTATAACACGGTTTCTCCAGAGGCACCATGCACAAATACTTCAGAGACCCAAACAGCTTCCAAACAACAATCCTTAAAATATAACTTTTAATTAGTCATCCTAAAAACCGACAAAAGTAAAATCAAGAAGAGAGCAGAGAAAAGTGTAATCACCAAGATACAGTATAATCAACTGTATGACCTACGCAAAATGGGTAAGATACAAGTGAAATATCACACGGCTTAACTGCGTGGCGTGCAGCCCGTCGGCCCCATAGACTGTCATAAACATGTCAATTATCTCCCCGCGCAAACAATACGATCTATTTCTCTTTTTTTTTCTTTTGTATGGACATGTTTGCATCCGGGTCTATGTATGTCCAATATATTCCAGAAAATAAAATATTAAAATATTGTTTTAAAAAAAAAAAAAGTACTACACCCTATACTGACACCCTAAACTACTACACCTTATACTGACCCCTACCACGACAAAGACAAAAATGGAAATCCCTGCCTAAATATAATGGGGTAACTGCCCCAATGAGGGCAACCCCCAAGAGGAACCTGGTCATAACAGCTCCCCTACATAGAGGCAGGTACATGAGGTTGTTGACGCTAACCATGGCAGATGGGAGGTATTATTGTAGCCCTCCTTAGGGATTGATCTACAACGCACATTGTATCCTCTGGTTCCCGACTGAAAGGGTCGTGAGTATTTTGGCACATTGATAATAGTTGATAAGATGTTTATGGGCTATTTAAACCTTGCATATACTGATACATTCATCTACTGCAAATATTTGTTGCAACGCTTTGGGTCATTTAGCCTTTGCTTTAAATATACTATATCATCTTAGGGTTTTAACCCTTGTCTATCTATTGTCATCTATAGTGGTGTATTGTACTACTTGAGCGGTGTTAATAATATATATTAATTATGATAATTTCTCTGATGAACCGATATACACTACTTAGGGGAAACATATTGGAGAAGAATAAAGAATATTATAATCATTATCATACTACATGTTGGAGCGCTAGGTCACTGACCATGTCTGGTTTACTTATTTATCTGGTGCAATTGACTTCAGTATTGTTGTATATGTCCTAACCATTACCTAGAGTTGGAGTTATTTGCAGTTACTGTATAGCATTTCTAGTGACTATTGTTTTGAGAACATTTGGCTGAGATTAAAAGGGGTTTTGCCACAAAGTAAAATTGATCTGGGAAGTTTGTAAATTAAATAACAGACATTTTCACCATTCATCATTATTACAAATTCTGTACTGTTTTTGTTTTAGCTGCTCCTTTAGTGATCCATTGTTTACAGCTCGTCTCCAGGGGATACGACCAGGACTGAGAGCTTCTCACTCCTGGTCGCACATGCTCAGACATCACCTCTCCTCTCAGGCAGCTACTGAGTGTTCACACCCCGGGTGCTGTCACTCTACTCCTGTCCTCTTTGCTCCTTAGTAATTAGTCAAACAGTGCAAATAAATAAAAAAGAAACCTCAATGAGGTCTGTGCATTGATAAAGATAAAAAAAAATACAGATTTGGTTCCTGCAGGGATTTGAACTGAGGACCCTTGTGCCTAGAGGCAAAAGTTTTACCACTGAGCCACAATGTAGCTACTTACAGTTTTACACATAAACAGACCTTTCTTTGACCTGAGAGAGGAAAGGCCTGGTGATGTCATCCTGCAGGGTCACATGATCTGCAATTCAAACAAATCACACACGCTCCCTTCTGAGCACACAGAGCTGAAGAGCTGGATGCAGGAGGTATGAAATGAGATCATGGCAAAACCCCTTTAAGTGTATATCCTCTATTAAAGTATTAGGGAATTTATAAGGAAACTGTTGGGACTATTTTCCTGTTGGGATCACCTTAATCGGGGCGGAGGAGGGAGGGGAGGTTACTTCAGTATATGTATGCCAGGATTTCCCTTTTGTCTTTGCATAGGGTCTGTATAGCGTGTAATAGGTCATATGGGCATTATTTAGGAGGAAAAACAATGCCTGAGATCATGTTGATTCAGATGCAAAATTTCTTCTTTATTTTGGTTCACAGATACAGGTGATTTAGAGGTGTGATAACATTAAAAGGATCATCTTGACTTCACACTTTGATTACAATCTGTGATACCATTTGTTAGTTTAATCATAATGCAGTACTATTGGTTACCTTTAATAAACATACTTTTTACTTTTTGGTACATAGGTAGTGACCGTTACATGATCTTTGTTTTGCATTCTTTAATTACTAATTTGCTGCATATCATCTGGTATTCGATTAGTCATTAAGGTATTTAATAAGGTACATGCAAAACATGTTATCTAACAATTGCTATGGTCATGTAAATACCAAGAAAACATGGTTTACTGAGTGTTTGTCTTACCGATCTAGGGAATTTTTAATTGTCATAGGAAATACTAGAAAGTAAGTGATGACATATTAAAAGAATCGATCTCTGTCACCATGCTAATATAAACAAACAATATGTGCCATTTGCAATCTGTAACTAACCGCAGAATAGATGGGCTGAATGCTTACAGATAAGTAATAAATTCAGATAAATAATGATTTTCTCTGACATTCATTTGGAAATTACAAACACTTTCTTTTAAGACTTAGAAACTAATTAAATCATTTAACCCTTTTTTAACCCTTTTACTTTGAACATATGGTATAATTTTAATTATATATATATATTGTGACAGACCGGCTACATGTAGTTGCCTGTTGCTGCCACTAGGTGGAGATATATCAGAGTGGTATATGCGACATGCCACCAAGGATACGTGGCCTTGGTGGAATAAGAGCCGGTCATATGTATTGTCAGCCACTCTAAGTGGTTGGCAAAGGTGTATCGTTAGTTTGGCTTTTCAGCCGATCTTGGGGTCGACTCTTATTGGGACTAGACAATGTGTTGGGTGGGTGTCTACTCCCCATGTTCCAGGCCACATTTTGGATGGGACTCGGGAGTCCTATAAAAAGCCGGGGCCTTCAGGTGTACAGGGGGGTGTGGTCTGCTAGTTGGTAGTGCAGCAGAGGAGCCGGAGAGAGGCTCTGGCCCCCGGAAGCTTGAGGGTTACTGTACTGGAGAGTGCAGGATGTATAATACTGGACATTAGGTCCAGACAACGTGTAGAGAGGGAGCTCTCTGTTTAGTTAGTGGCCAGACGACCGAGGATTTTATTTATGTGTTTGTTCTAAATGCTGTGCTGTACACCTGTGCTGCAATAAAACAGGCGGAAGCCCTAAAAAAGTCTTTGTTGGCGCCATTCGCTTACCAAAGCGGCGATCCCGTGAGCAAAGTACCCCGAGGACGGCCCAGGAGGGCGTCTGGACGCAAACGAGGCGTTAAAATATATATATATTTTTTTTTATTTTATTGTAAAAAGAGCTTCATTTGTGTTCTTCTGGCATCATTTCGGTACTATAAGATAATAAGTATATCAGTTACTTGCTCAGAGAATCTGTTTGTGAGTGCAGCAAGTACCGCTTTGTGCATGGTGCAGGCTCACTGTTGTCACTGTGCCATACATTTAGAATGCTCTACAGGAACTTCATCCCTCTCCTCCAGCTCCGTAAATGTACAGCAAGATGCAGGACAGAGTTAACGTCACTTCGATTACTTAGATTGGACCCTCTTTAGGCTAGGGTGTCATTGTGCTATAGCTGAATACAGAAAAAATGTCAACCACCCATGGCCATATGAGCTTACTGGAGAAAAAGTGATGTCACCCGGACAACCTTTGTGGGCACTGGCCGCTATGGTTTAGTCTGCACGCTGCTGATGCCCTGTGGCGCCCCAGCCTTAAAAAAATAGCAACAGTATTATCAGATATGTGGTCCCAAAAAATGGCAAATTCTAAGTATAAGGATGAGTTTAGCCCAAAAGCTCTCATTTAAACCACATTATGCTTATAAAAGATTCAAAAAAGGTAATCCCACATTCATTAATATAACATTTAAGATTTGATAGAAAATATATAACATCGTACCTGGACATAAGCTCTGCATGAACGCTCTCTCTTCTGCAGCTGTCAAAAGAAAAAAAAATATTAAACTTTTTAGTTTACATATTTAGATCAAAATATGATTATGGTCTTAAGGGACCCAGCCCACTTAGCCATGTGCATTACTTAATTGGGTTGTCTCATCTCAAAGTTCCATAGGATGCATGAATGAAATAATGCTGCTTTGTTGTGTCACTTCCTGGTCAAGCTGTCTGTAATTAGCATATGAGCTCTGTGTATTCAGACTTCTCTGTTTAGTCTAGATTAAATAAATTACCTTCTCTGAGGTCCAGAGAAGCTTCTAAGCTAATGTAAATAGTAATCACTGGCCTTTGTCTGAAAGATCAGATAACAAACAAGCTCTCACTGTCCGGAGTTCTGTGCTGTGAGACCTGTGTGATGGCGTCACTCCCTGCTATCAGATAGAACAAATGGCAGGGGAGAAGGAGTACACAGGTCGGTCACTAGGGGAACCAGAGAGAGCACAGCAGGTGATAAAATCACTTGTAGCTCCTTAATAAAAAAAGATAAACAACGCAATATATTTGGAAAACGTCTTCATTTAGCGTTCCCTACATTTTGAAAGCTATTCTTTGAAGCGAGACAACCCCTTTAACACTTCAGGTATATCCTGTTAGGCATTAGCACACGACAGCCCAGGGAGCTGGATCCCTTAACACCACCAGCCCAACTGTTTTCTATTGCCAGGGCAATGGTCAGGTTCAGAAGGGATAAAGGATCAGAATTATTCATGGCATTGTAAGGGACTTTAAGGGACCAGTTATCTCCAATGGCAGCCGTTGTAGCTGAACGTTGACTTGCAGGTCATCCCACAAGAAATTACTCCTAACTTCCCACAGCATTTACTTTTAGCTCATATTGGCAGTGGATTAAAATTTAGAACAACATCAGCCTTTGCAATTTTTATTAAATCCGCAGTAATTTATTGGATTACATAAGTATTCCAATGTATTATCAGAAAAAAATAAATAAATTTGGAAGTGCCCTTTTTTGACAATAGACAAAATTGAAAAAGGTTTATTAAAATAATTTGTTATATAAAACATAAAACAAGATAATTAAAAGGGATCACCAAGCACAGCGCCCAGCTGGTTATGGTAGTCTCACTGACAGTAAATGAAAGTGTGCAAGTGCAACCTCTGCTCCATGCTCATGGGGTACTCGGGACCCAAAGTCTCATAATCTCAGTTTCTAGACTCCCATTAATTATACATTAATCACCTATTCTGAGGACAAGTGATAAATGTTATTGGCTGAAAAAGCCCTTTAACTTTCACTATTTATTTTAACAGAAAGGGGAACATCTCTCCTTGAGGCGAGGAGAGCACCAAATGGTGTGTAGAGTTTGAATTGCCTTTTTGCCCTCTACTAAGCATCTGCATATCACAAGGCATTATGGGAAAGGAGCTGAGAAGCTCAAGCGCCCTCTACTCTATGTAACAAATCCTCAATTTCGCGATAGACCCATCGGGACATGAGCAAGAGAAAAGAAGAGATAGCCAAGCCAGTCTCTCTCATCTGTATACAACGCTGTTTCGGGATGTTTGTTCCTCATCAGTGCATATCAGAACTATACTGTCTGTTTGTGTGGGAGGCAATGAGTGGCTCAGAAAGGGGAACATCTCTCCTTGAGGCGAGGAGAGCACCAAGTGGTGTGTAGAGATTGAATTGCCTTTTTGCCCTTTACTAAACATCTGCATATCACAAGGCATTATGGGAAAGGAGCTGAGAAGCTCAAGCGCCCTCTATTAGAAATGCGCGCCAAAATAAGCCATGTGAACATACCCTAGTAGAAGCCAGTAAACACACCCCCGAATTCAAAATGAAACCAAGAAAACAGGACTAAGGTAAGATGAATCAATGTAGTGAGACTACCCCTATAAGGCTATGTCTACAAGGCATAGCAATCTAATCATATTTTCAGCACTTTTAGGATTGTAATTCTCCAAAAATACGATCGTTCAGGCAGCCTCATAAAGGACAATAGAAAAAATGAACTATAGTCTACACAGGTCGTTTTTCTATGATCGTCTTTTGACACCGGCGTATCGTACAACATGTTGTCTACTACGCCGGCGATTTTAGTTTTTTCAGTGTCCTCCAATACAATTCAATTGTGTGGGTGACAGCAAAAAAAAATAGATACGACCGCGGTTTTAGCACAAAACATGACAAAAAACGCAGTCATGCATCGAAAAAAACGGTTGTTTTCGGACGTTTTTGTCCGATGCAGTGTAGACCTAGCCTAAAACTTACAAGCTTTCAGGGTGTTGATGTCAAAGGAAGTGCATGTGACCACTGAAGCCACCGACTGGCATCATCAGTCATGCACCGATTGCTAAATAGGAAGTAAGCAGGAAGTCAGAGACCAGGGAACAAGGAGGGTTTTGTCAACACTGGAATGGCAGTGAGTACAAAGGTGAGTACCGTATTTTTCGGGCTTTAAGACGCACCGGACTATAAGACGCACCTATTGTATTTTTCGACCTTTAAGACGCACCACCATTGTCCTTCCAAATTTGGGGGGAAAAAAGTGCGTCTCATATTCCGAAAATACGGTATGTGTTTATTTGTTTTATTACACAGCAATCCTTTTATTATTTTTAAGGTAGAAAATCCATTTAATGCTTTCAGGACTAAGACCTTCAGATTCTAAATATCCCAAAAAAAAAACAACCTTTTGGAATAACAAAAGATGAAATGATGAAATATTAAAGAAAAAAAATACATTTTGTGGCACAAGTGGAGCCATAATGTGGTGCCAAAACAAAACCAGTAGGGTAAAATATCAAAACGGTGAAATAATGTAAATTTCCACCTTTTTTTCTTCAATAATTTAATACAATAAACAAAAAAAACCTCATAGAATAATGTTCTCCTATTCATGTGTTATTACTAAAGGTTAGATTTTTCTTTGAATATTCAGACAACTGAAGGCTTTAGGCCATGTTCACACGGTGTAATTGTGAGGTGTACAGTACGCCCCGCACTTACACCGGGTGTTTTTGGGGGGAGGAGTGGGCTGATCGGCCCGCCGGCCCCATATACTGTCATTACTTGTGACGCATGAGCATGTCACTTATCTCCCCGGGCATACAATACGATCATATTTTACGCCCGGGGAGATGAGGCGTAATCCATAGGTCTCTATGAGAACTATGGATTACCATAATTTTGGCGCGTATCTCGCTCGTATTAGAGTGCAAATACGATGCCGAAATTAGCCCGTGTGGACATAGCCTTAGTCCTCAAAGGGTTTTTCCAACTTAAAAAAATAAAAATTATGTAGAGCTGTGTAATAAAACAAAAAATACACTAGTCCAGCCCTGACACTGTCAATGTTGTCCTCTGGCTTCTATTGAGCTCCTGTTTGGCGACTGGCATGTAACTGATGCAGCAAATCAGAGGCTTCAATCGTCATGCACCATTTTCTGGACAACACAGCTTAAAAAGTAAACAATTTGTAAGTGGTGAGGTCAAGGGATTGGCAAATGATCACTGAAACCACAGATTGGCTGAAAAGTTAACATATTGACCACCAAACAGGAAGTCAGACTAGGGGACACCACCGGCAGCATCAGCACTGCAAGGGCGGGGAGTGCCCTTTATTATATACCTATATCCTTGTAAATATTCTTGGGGTGGAAAGCCCCCTAAAAGGTTCAGTTTTTATATTCTTGGAAAAAAAAGTACCTTAGGATGCAAAAACTACAGTTTGAACTTAAGTTATGTTTTCACCTGTATCCGAGTATTTCATTTTTACATAGGACATAAAGACAGCACTCAGTTGCTTAACAAAAGATGCTGGAACACAGTCAAACTTTCACGTTTGGTTATTTGTTTAATAATGTTTTTATTTTGATATTATAATGTGCAAATTACCTTATTTAAACTTCGAGCTGCGCTATCTTTTCCACCTGGAGTCAAATTTCTTAGCTGAACATCCAGTAGGTCCACTAGCTGATCCATTGCCCGAACTGAATATGTAATATCTCCAGCATTCAGACGAACTCTTGTATGCTCTGAAAGCTCTCTTGCAATGTTTGCAGCTGTTTCTAGTGACTTCAGCTGTAATGATAATAATTGTTTCATGTATTAATAAAAACATTGAAGTTTTAGGTGGTAAAGCATGACTAGAAACCTCTATATAGAACCCTAAATGTCTAGAATTACAGTAAAGTGAAAGAATGCAACAGGAAAGAGAAATATTCAGCTCCATAAGATTAGAGGGGTTTTGCCACAAAGTAAAATTGGGGAGTTTGTAAATTAAATAATAAACATTTTCATCATTCATCATTATTACAAATTCTTCCCCGTTTTTGTTTTAGCTGCTCCTTTAGTGATCCATTGTTTACAGCTCGTCTCCAGGGGATACGACCAGGGCTGAGAGCTCCTCCGTCCTGGTCGCACATGCTCAGACATCACCTCTACAAAAGTTTAAAATATCCAAAACATTTCGTTCCACTTCACAATTGTGTCCCACTTGTTGTTGATTCTTCACAAAAAAATTACATTTTATATATTTATGTTTGAAGCCTGAAATGTGGAAAAAGGTTGAAAAGTTCAAGGATTTCAAGGGGGCCAAATACTTTCGCAAGGCACTGTATGTGTAAACATGTACACTTGTATTTGTTAAAAATCTAAAACAAAATACAAAAAAAACATTTAGGGGAAAGGGCCGGGGTGACTGGCCAGTAGAGAAGCTAACTTAACCTGTTCCTGACAGCATCACGTACTTGAATGTCATATGACAGTAAGGAGCTATAATCTGGCTTGCACGCCAAGCCCACTCTATACATGGTGGGTGCTGGCTATTAATTACAGCTGACAGCGGGGATTAGAGATAGTTCAGATCCCGACCATTTAACCCTTTAGACATGGCGGTGCCTAAATGAATGATGATTAGTACTGCACACCATTCCTTTGCCTCAGCGGTTACCATGGCAGCCGGGAGCCCAGGGCTGTGGAGTTGGAGTCAGTGCCCATTTTGGTGGAGTCGGAGTCGATATAAAATGGACCAACTTAGACTCTCAAAATATATAATGAATTAGTCCAGTTAGTTCAATGAATTGCCAAGAGCTAGAGGAATTGGGTCCGGCCAGTGCTCCTGCTTCATATCTTCAGCCTTATCACATGAGGAGTTCAATTTTGAAGCATTTGGAAGACATGGAGCAGGCAAAGCGTTACCGTAGGGGAAAAGATTGACCAGATTTCAGCAAAATTTTTCACTTGTTCTCAAAGTTGAAGAGTTGAACCATTAAACAACACTGACTGTGGCTGAGGCAATTCCTTTATACCCTGACATTGTTAGAGATGTTGCCCATGTGGTCACCACTTTGCCTCAGGTCCGGCTGAACGATGGGTAGGCAAAGGTAGGCGACCACCGCTTAGGCCGTCACTTCCATCCAGAAAAGGGGCGCGAGAGGCATGGAGTGGGATGAATTTTCCATTTGGGGGACACTTTGTGCCTTATTTGCTTAGGGCACCAGAATACCTTGTCCCAGCCCTGCCACAAACCCAAGTTAGGGAGCGTTGTATGCAGATAGGCGCTTCGAAGTGCGAAGTGCATTGTGCGAAGTGTATAATGCGCCTGAATCTATGAACGTGTTTTTTGAGCGCTCATAAATGGTGTCTAAAGTTCGACGCGCCTCACCTGTGTGTTTGGCTCATTAATTAGAACTTAAGGGTGCTTTCACACAGCGCAGTTTTGGTGCAGTTTTAACTGCGCTCCAATTAAACTGCCTTTATTACCAGCAAGCTTCTTTCAGTTCAGTCTAAATTGTTCAGAAAGGAGTTTCAGGTAAGTGATCAATTACTGTGTTTGAAGTCTTGTGGATTACAATCACACTAACTGATTACTGACTTTCCAAACAGTTTAGATGAGTGAAAAAAGCTTGCTGATAATAATGCAGATTAATTGGAGCGCAGTTAAACCGCACCAAAACTGCGCTGTGTGAAAGCACCCTTAGGTGCATTAGTAATGCACCAAACATGTGTATACCATATAGATGGAAATAAAAAGAGTTATAAGAGTACCATATCAGTGAATAGAACCTATGGTAGTGATCTTGCTTGGAGGACTACAGACCCCGGCAAGACCTGTGGTGTGCTGGATCTTTCTGTATGTAGAATAAAGGGTGAGAGCAGCGAAAACAAATTTCAAGTTTAATGTGGTAAAAATTTTACAAAAATTGTAGTAAAAATTGAACTGAACAACATCAGTGGGTTATTTAATGTAAAATAAGTTTTAGATTCCATTCATTTTAAATAGGAAATATTTTTGGGATAATATATATATATAATTTTATAGGAGATATTTATATTCATTATACATGATATCATTTTTATTAAATTTAAATAATTTAATTGTATATAGTTTTATAATTATCAGAAATTACTTTTTAATATTGTACTGGTGTAAGTTGAGAAATATTGGACATTTTTTTGCCCTAATGGCAAATCTAGTTCCACTTTGACTCCTCAGGTTGAGACAGACCACACTGAAATAGGTCTGCCGGTTTAAGCAGTAATGCGCCTAGTTCTTCCGACCCTCATTCAGAAATGTGTTTAACAGTTCGAATGTGGAGCGACACGCCCCCAGAACACCCCCACATGTAGGTGCATTAGAAAGTGTCGAGTCTTGTGCACAACGCGGCTAACACATTCGTTTGGCGCATTATACATCACAGCCCGCTTACTTTTGCCGCATTTTACACCAGAAAAGGGTGAAAAACTCTTTCATACATGTCTCCCTCGGTGTAGAGAGGCCGTTCTCTAGTCTGGAAATAATGAGATCAGATTTGAGGTCATCTATAAAGTAGGATCTGATGGGGGTGATATTATTTCTCAGAACAAATTCATAGACTCACTCCACAAATGTTGTTTAGGACGTTTTAATTAAAAACTTTTTTTTCCCACTTTCTGCAGAATTTTGCATATTTACAAATTTTTCACGTTTTTTGTGTTCCAAAGTTATATTCCAATAAATATATTTTACACCGACAAGTAAAAGAGTAACAATATTTTGATTTTCAGGCTCTATATTTCACCATCCACTGCAGCTTTAAAGAGAACCTGTCGCATAGGTTATGCCCCCCTTGCTGAGGAGAGCACAAGCCAGTGACAGACATTCTGTTTCCAGCGCTGTGTCTCTTATTCTGTAAGATGCTGTAGTTTTAGAGCATTTAATATTCAAATCGGACAGTTTTCAGCCAGAAAAGAATCCAGTTTATTCATGAGCAGCTGTAAACCCCACCCACCTGAGGCTAGCCCCACCCACCTCACAACTGACTAACCTGTTACTTTGAATAGGAAGAAACATGTGAATAACTGTCAGTGGGCGGGGCT
Organism: Phyllomedusa bahiana; assembly: GCA_025379985.1. NCBI lineage: Eukaryota > Metazoa > Chordata > Amphibia > Anura > Hylidae > Phyllomedusa > Phyllomedusa bahiana. Next base: position 5,368 of record JAODAL010011885.1, on the reverse strand, counting down.
AGTCTCAGGCGGGCGGGGCATAAAACTCTTTTCATGACTCTTTTCTGGCTGAAAACTGCAGATTTGAGCATTAAATAACTGCAGCATCTTACAGAATAAGGGACACAGTGCTGGAAACAGCAGGTCTGTCACTAGCTTGTGCTGCCCTCAGCAAGGGGGGGCATAATCTATGTGACAGGTTCCCTTTAAATGTGAGACTTCCAGCATTTTATAGACAACCATCCTGGCTCTCATACATAACTTTCACCTGCAACTATTTAGCATATAGAGTTCTGCAGATTCTTATCATGTAACTGCATTGTTACTCTTTTGCTCCTGGTGGTGGGACAATCTTTTGCTTCTTGTTACTACAAATGACAACCTGTTCTCATATTTCCTAATAGCTCAGTGTGTTATTAGGCTGATTCCCAAGTGAAATGTCACTGGTTTGAGCAGCCATGAAGATTTCCCAAGAAAAGAGAAAGATCATCATCCAGCTCATCGATAGCGGTCTGTCAGCGAAGAAAATTGCCAAACTGCATCATGTGAGGCCCTGACAGCTGGAAGAATAAGAAATGAAGTCCGTCCATCCATTCCAAAGCCAAGAGGTGAGGTCCAGGTGAAGTATCAGAGTCAACAAGTTGGCTCATCACAAGGTCAATCAATTCTAACGTGACAGATACAGCAGTGGAGGCGGCTCATAAGCTTCGTAATAGTGAGACCACAGACGTCCATGCAAGCACCGGGCAACACACATCACACAGATCTGGAATGATGGCCCGAAAAAAGGTGAAGAAGCCTCAACTTCAGTCTTGTCATAAGAAGCACTGGCTCGAGTTTACAAAAAAGTTTAAAAAAATGGAAGATTGGAAACTGGTGATTTAGAGCGATAAGATGAAAGTCAATAGACCGGGCTCTGATGGCGGGAAATGGGTTTAGAAGAACTGGGTTAACGGAAATTGAAGAAACTGTCGGTGGAGGAAGCCTGAGGATATGGTGTAGTTTCACAGCCAAAGATGTTGGATACTCTATCAGGACCGATGTTGATTTCAATACTGAGCTATATGTGAGTGTCCTACAAGATGAGTTACTTCATACACTCGAGTACTATGGGTATGAAAAGGACAACATAGTGTTCCAGCAGGACGAGGACCTGAAGCACAAGTCAAGGTTGGAGAAGGAACGATTCAATGATAATAAAGTAGAGTTGCTGTATTGGCCTCCACAGTCCCCAGACCTCAACCCAATAGAACACTTGTGGGTATAGTTGAAGAAAAAGCTGTATTCGTACCCAAGTCCAGTCTGCACCAACAGTGGGAATGTGGAGAAGAGACCTGGGATCTGATTTTGGTCAAGACATGCTTGAATCTGATCCAGAGCCCAGAAGGATTCAGACAATATTGAAAGCCAAAGGTGGGTTTACCCAATACTAGCAAAATAATAAAAAGTAACAATTTGGTTTTGAGGAGTAAAACAGTAACAATGCAGTCACAGGAAAGAATCTGCAGAACTAAGCAGAGGCTAAATACTTGAAAGTCAAATTTATGTATAAGATAGGTAAGATGATAGGTAAAATGATGGTAGTCTCACGTTCAAAGCTGTAGTGGATGGAAAGATATGGAGCCTGAACGTCAAAAGTTATCAGTGTCTGTTCTACCTAAATAGCTGATCATTGTATCATAAGGTGATAAACAGCCGGATGTAACCATTTTACTGCAGTAAAGTTATCACTTAAACAGTGGGAGTCGGAGTCAGAGGAAGTGAGGAGTCGGAGCTTTGACTTACCGACTCCACAGCCCTGCGGAACACTTCCATAGCTGCCATCTCACTACTTTTATTACATCCTGCCAGAGGCTTTGTACACCTTTCTGCATTATCTATATAATGATGTAAAGTATACAAGCAATCACACATCCTATCAGTCAAGTATCATGAGGAGACTGAAAAAGAGTGAAGAAATCAGGCGATAGCTTTTTCAGGCTAACTGAGTATATCTGATGGTCACTTTCGAGAGTACTAGCTCCCTCCTTCAGACATGATGTTATACAAGAAATTGAAAATTCACAGACTTTTTATACACATAAGACATGGACCTTCAAAGGATCTTAGAATCCTTAAAAATAACAAAATGCAATATAAGCAGAGAAGTCATTTAAAACAGGTCAAGAAATCAACTATCTGGAAACTTGTGAGACGTGACGGAGGGGTCAGTAATTCTTGTTGTTATCTCTTAGCTATCAGCTCGTGATTTGTGGCCCTCACAGTTCACACATATTGTGACATGAAACTAGCATGAATACTAAGCCCATTTTGCAGAGTTTGAAATTTTTGCATTCATTTAAATTCCCATTCCCTCCTTGAAATATCCCAGTAAAACCACAATTTATAAATCTTCAATACGCTGGTCTTCCGTGGAGAAGTGTGCGGCCACTGGAAGATCAGTTCTGCTGTTATTAATGATGAATCTGTGTGAATTCATGCGCTGGCTGAGTCTCTGTCCTGTTTCTCCCACATCGAGGCCTGTACTGGGACATTGCACACACATAATCAGATAAACCACATTGCTAGACCTGCAGGAAAATGTCCCCCTAATTCTGTGCACCTGTGGGACAGGTACACTGTCAGTGGTGTGGATGTGCCTGCAGGTCTTGCACCTGTTCTGCAGGCAGGGTGAGGTGCCATTTCCGTTGGGGCCTTCAGGACACTCCGGACAATAATGCGCCGCAGGTTTGGTGGTTATATAAGGCGCTACATGCCTTTTGAGAAAGCGTTCCTTTGCCTCGTTCCTGACCTCCGTGTACCTAACCTGCGGATTCCCGCCACAGCAAGTCCATCCCACTTTGCGGCGGGCTCTGGTGAATGCCGGGACCCACTTAGACTCCGCTCCCTGGCGCGGCCTGTACCACCACTTGCGGCGGTCCAGTGGATCCACTACCCGCTCACCCATTGCACCTACAAGCCTTTTTGAAGATGGGAACCACATTTGCCTTGCAGCAGTCTCCTGGCACTATATTAGTCAACATAGAATCTCTAAATATCATGTCCAGGGGCACAGAAATAACAGAGCTCAGCTCTTTAAGAATTCATGGGTGTAAGCTAACTGAGCCTGGAGCCTTGTTCACATTCAGTTAATTTAACTTGTCTTGGACCATTTCTACACTCAGACAATTTATTCCATCAGTTGAAGTATTAACAGTACTGGCACCACCTACATCCGCTCTGGGCCCTCCCACATTCACAGTGGCCCCACCCCTATCGAGACCGGCCACCAACTTTTGGCGTCAGGCGGCACAGGCTGTTTGTCTTCAGCGACGCCAAAAGACATCACTGCAGATAAAGGGGTTTGTGGCTCCCAGCGCCGTAGCTGCAGTAGGAATGGAGCTGTAGTTAACAGCTCTGTTTAAGAACAGAGCAGACTCTATTTAACCCTTTGATTGCCACGGTCCATAACCGCAGCAAAATCAAAGGGGATTCCTTTGCTTGATAGGGACTCTCTGTGACCCAATGGAATATCTATACAGTCAGCCCTGGGGACCTGCAGTAGCCCCAAGGCTGTTTGCATAATAAGTCTGTGTGCTGCCCTGACTGCAGCCTGTGTCATACTGACATAGGGCGACATGTATGATCGGGATTTACGCCTGTTTTTTGGAGTAACCTGCGCCTCCCAGCCCGAATCCTCCTGTCGGACGCAGGGATGTGATGTTAGGCGCAGCGTTCGCCACTTTCAGATGCGCCTCACATGAAGGGGCGTGTAATGGGGGCGGTGTAGGCGTTCGGGGGCGGTACGCGGCGCGCTCGAAAACTCCGAAGCATGTACGATTGCGAGTCAGCAAAGTGCGGCGCATTGCAGCACTCAGCAGCTCCGACAGTCAGACCTAGTTTATTTTGGTGTAAATGCTCCGGTGGCGGCGAAGTGAAGCAAGAACGGAACATGCGAGGAAACAGATAGAAGAAGATCGCAAGAGAAATCTCGGCGCTCCGCTCCATGCTGCATGGAGTATGATTCCAAAAAAATCATTTTTATTAAGTGTAAAACATTATCAGATAAAGAACTGAAACCTTCTCTAAAAATAAATCAGTTAAATCCCGAACAATGCGTTTGTCGCCGAGACCGGCGCTACATCGGGAATTGCAATATAAAGAATTGCCGGGAAATACAGTAATTCAAATTGTTTAAGCTCTTCTGATTGGTCGGCATAAACCAGCCAATCAGAATAGGAGCGACAATGTCCCATTATAACCTATGGAGGAGAATTGACCAATCAGAATAGGAGCGACAGGGACCCATTATATCCTATGGAGAAATATTGACCAATCATATTCAAAGGCGGGACAGTTCAAAATACAGTAAAAATGCAGAAACGAGCTGATTGGTTGAGCTAGCGGGGGCTCGTCCAGCTTAGCCAATCAGAGCACGAGCTACTTTCTCATAGAGTTCTATGGGGAAAAGAAATTCTGAGCGCGCTCTGTGATTGGCTAAGTTAAAAGAGGCGCCGTTATTTGGACCCCAAAGTGGAGCGAGCGACGCTCCTATGGGGTTTTTTAAAAGCAAACTGAAAAAAAAACTGTACATGGCCCAAATCAAATGATAAGACTACAGAAGTTTTTACCGCGTGAAATATAAAATGAATTTAAAAATATGGGGGGAAAGAAAAAAAAAATATTAAAAACCCAAACAAATAAAGGGTTTTTTTCTTTTTTTTTTGTTGCACCCATACTAAATTTATCCTTGGTTTTAAAGAAAATAAAAGAAATAAACATGATTTTAATTTGATTTTTATTATTTTTTTTTTTGGTTACCCCCCCTATTATCATTCGTTTTATATACACATCGGGACCACTTTTTGTTTTGTTAACATTTGAAATTTTTTCCATGTACAGTTTTATTTAAAATTGCAATTTGAAAACCCATTTGGAGCGGTTCGCCTCGGGTTTCCCCTTGGTCCAAATAACCAAAACCTTTTTTTAACCCTTTCCAAACCAGGCGCGCTTTGAATTTCTTTTCCCCTAGAACTCTATGAGAAAGTAGCTCCGCTATTGATTGGCTAAGTTGGGCGAAACCCCCGCCCCCCCACAAACCAAACAGCTCCTTTTCTGCATTTTTACCGTATTTTGAACTGTCCCCCCTTTGGGAAAATATTGGTCAATTTCCCCTCCATAGGTTATTTTGGGGCATTGTCGCTCCTAAAAATGATCGGGGTGGTTTTTTGCCCACCAACAAAGAGCTTAAAAAAATTTGAATTACTTTATTTCCCGGCGATTCCCCCTATTTGGGAATTCCCTATTTAAACGCCGGGCTCGCGACAAACACTTGGGTTTTGGGGGGTTTTAACTGATTTATTTTTATAGGGGGGGTTTTGCCTTTATCTGATAAAGAAATTTAAAATTT